>CM034356.1:10622373-10749019 GCA_019925275.1 Mytilus edulis | reverse complement strand
AGCTAGCCCCCCCCCACCCCCCCCCTAATGTATATAATAAGCACATATAACAGGGGCGGATAAAAAACCTCTGTGTCTAGCGGGGGATTCAAATTTAGATATTTGTATAGAGATGTATATATGCGAGTATTAGCAGTAATGGTTATGGTGTGTGTGTGCGTGAGGGGAGGGTTTCAGATCAAAGATAGTTTCTGTAATTTTATTATCTTTTAGTTTTTACCATTTCATTCTATTCTTTATCCTATTTATCAGCTCTTACCAGGCAATCATATTCTATATGAAATCCTTCGGTCCCCCACCCCAACAAATAAATAAATATAAAATGGCTCTTAGTTAACACAAGTCTAAATTGATTGATTGTATGTTGCTAATTTTAAAACCCAGTGACACATATGTCATGCCTGTTCATGAAAACACGAGTATAGAAGTAAGGTATATAATATAAATACGAAGAGATGGAATGTAATTGCTAATAAGGCAACTATCCACCGTAGTTCAAATATAAAGTGGATGTAAGCAATTATAGACAATCGTATAATGATTCAATAATGACAAAAACCTGATAATGTAAAGTCGTCTATAAAAGGCCCGACATGAAAAGAGTAAACAATTCAAAAAAAAAAGAAAAAAACTAACAGCCTAATCATGCATTACTAAACAATTTACAAAATATCAAATATGAGTCGAGACATGAACCAACGACAACCACTAAACTACAGGCTCCTGACCCGGGACAGGTAAATAAAGAATATGGCAGGGTTGATATAGAAACGAAGATGTGGTATGATTGCAAATGAGACAACTCTCCACAAAAGACCAAATGACACAGAAATCAACAGCTATAAGTCCCCGTACGGCCTTCGACAATAAGCTAAGTCTACATCGCATAGTGAATATAAAAAGCCCTGAAATCACAAATGTATTTCAATCGAGAAAACTAACGGCCGAATTAATGTACAAAAAAATGAACGAACACAAATATATATAATAAAGCAACAAACGGCAACAACTTAATTACAGACTTTTGACTTGGGACAAGCTAACACATAAAGAATTTGGCGGGGTTAAATATGTTAGCGTGATCCCAAATCCTCCCCCTAATCTGGGACTGAACATCAACATGTTTGTGAGCACTCAATCCATCCCGAAGCTGGGACAGTGGTGTAACAGTACAGTAAAATAAAAACTTGCACAATCAGTTGCAATTAGATTAACTCAAAACATCGGAACGAGACACACACAACAAACTAATTTTAAGACAATAGACACAAAGCACCGACATAAGAGAATGTGCAATTACTGGAAATTTGCTCAATTAACAACTAGAACTTTAATGAATCTTGTTCTTCCAATTGAGTTATCAATCGGTACACAACGCCCGGCAAAGGATTTAAAAGAAAAAAGAAAACAGTCTGAGAAACATCTGGTTTACGTTGTATATAGATATAAGAAGATGTGGTACGAGTGCCGATCAGACAACTCTTCATCTAAGTCATAATTTGTAATATAAAGACTTTATAGGTCAATGTACGGTCTTCAACACGAAGCATTGGCTCAATCCGAACAGAAAGCTATAAAGGGCCCCCAAAAAATGACTAGTGTAAAACCATTTAAAGTCTAATCTATTTAAAAAAATAGGATAGTTAATGGCATTCTCATGTCAATAAAATAAATGAAAAAATAACACCTAGATTAAATTTATTTCGTGCCTTGAAATTCAAATTGAAAAGAAAGTATTTACAAACTATATACTTAAGAAATAATTCATTGAAGCCATAGATTGTTGGAAATTTACACATGGCCTGGGCCGTGATATTCGAATTTTATCCTGAGCGTTAGCGAGGGATAAAATTAACGAATATCACGGCCCAGGCCATGTGTAAATTTCCAACAATCTATGGCTTCCATGAATTATTTCGATTCTAATAGGACAAATACGGTCATTAAAAAACTGAAGCGATGGTAGGTATGATGTGTGTATGGCTGTTCTTTTTTTACTCCCGGATCGATAAAGCTCAAATATTCATAAAATCTGTAGCTTGCATGGATTGTTTAGTGAATAACCGCTAGAAAAAAAAATCTGTTTAATTCTTTAAATTCACAAACCCAACATTTGCCATTTTTAATTTACATGTTTTTCTCGTAAGCTATCGTCAAATCCAAAGTTGACATTTTGTTACTAAGGAGCCCCCATGTTGACTTGCTGAAATCAGTAAATATGCGAAAAATGCAATAGCATAGAAAATAAAACAAAACCTACCTTACAAATCAATTTTAATACAATATTATACTAATTTCGATGGTTCACTTTTCAGAAAACGTTCAACTGTAGCGTTTTCATCTGTATGACGTCATGTTTTGAAATGACTTAAATGCGTCAAGAACATGAAAAGACTTTCGCGGAATTTTATTTTATTTTTATTTTGTTGATTTCTCCGAGCTCTTGTGCATTACTTCTTTTTATTATGCATCCGAATTAGAATACGTTATTTTGTCTTTTTTAACTGCAATTTAAAAAAAAAATAAAATAAGCAAATGGTTTACAAATAGGTTCCAATAGATGTGGATTTACGTGGGAAGTATATTGTAACAGCCATACTTATGTATATCTCTGAGTCTGCGCTAAGTATAGATATATGGAGAATTTTATCACGGTGTTGTTTACAAAGCGACAGAAGCACGTCATATTAGAATAGTATTTAAGTTTTATCCGACCTTTATTTGAATATACAGATATTATTTGGGACAACGTTCCAGATTATTTAAGTGATAAACTAGAAAATATGCAACTTGAAGCGGTTAGGATAGTTACTGGTGGTACTACGTTATCGTTTATAAATAAATTATACGACGAAACAGGATGGGAGTTACTATCAGAAAGATGTAAAAAACACAAAATTATAAAATTTCATGAAATGTTTCATAATAACACGCCTGATTATTTAAGCGATATTATCCCTCAACAATTGTTTAGTATTCATAATTATGACACAAGACGAACGAATGACACGCAACTTATAAAGTGTAGAACTACATTTTACCAGAAATCTTTTCTTCCCTCAGTTATTCGATCCCGGAATGCAACCCCGGACGATAACAGATTAAGTCCATTTTAGTTTACACTTAAACGTTACCTTAATCAAAATGTAAGTAAAATACCAAATTATTATTTTGATGGAGACAGGAAAAGACAAATACTTCATTCCAGATTTCGGATGGATTCTAGTAATCTGAACGAACATTTATTTAAGAGAAATCTCGTAGAAAGTAAAAACTGTAAAATCGAGAGCAATAAGCATTTTCTTCTCGAGTGTAATAATTACTCCCTTGTCCGAAAACGTACGATAAGAAAAAAATTCCGTTCCCATACAATATACAAACACTCCTATTTGGCTGCAATAACCTCAATCTATTCGTGTTTAAACAAGTGCAACAATTTTTGATAGATTCGATGCGATTTGGCTTATAGCGTCCTTCGTGCATGATTAAGATCGTAATTGGGTGAGACAGTCTTGACAAATTCCTGTAAACACACTCCGCCGCCGGTACACATATATAGGAAAGATCTGAGGGAAAAAAAATCAACTTTGTTATTTGCAGTTATTTCCCTTTATCTTTTTCTTTACAGGGAGACGGATTAATATAAGGGAAACATTGTTTCCGAATCCCTTAGTATTATTGTATCACTGTATTTATATGTGTATGTCATGTACATGAATAATTTTGGAAATAAAATATGTTTAAAGTAAACTAGAGGCTCTAAAGAGCCTGTGTCGCTCACCTTGGTCTATGTGCATATTAAACAAAGGACACAGATGGTTTCGTGACAAAATTCTGTTTTGGTGATGGTGATGTGTTTGAAGATCTTACTTTTACTGAAAATTCTTGCTACTTACAATTTTTTCTATCTATATAAACTTGGCCCTTTAGAAACAGAGGAAAATATTTTTGAAAATTTACAAAAATTTACAAAATTAATGAAAATTGTTAAAAATTTACAATAAAGGGCAATAACTCCTTAAGGGGTCAACTGACCATGTGGTCATGTTGACTTATTATAAGATCTTACTTTGCTGAACATTATTGCTGTTTACAGTTTGTCTCTATCTATAATAGTATTCAAAATAATAACCAAAAACCGCAAATTTCCCAATTACTAATTAAGGGGCAGCAACCCAACAACTAGTTGTCCAATTTATCTGAAAATTTTATAGCAGATAGATCTTGACTTGATAAATAAATTAATTCATGTCAGATTTGCTCTAAATGCTTTGGTTTCAGAGTTATAAGCCAAAATCTACATGTTCCATTTTTAACCATGGTGGCCATCTTGATTGGTTGGCCGGGTCACCGGACACATTTTTGAACTAGATACCCCAATGATGATTGTGGCCAAGTTTGGTTAAATTTGGCCCAGTAGTTTAAGAGAAGAAGATTTTTGTAAAAGTTAACGACGACGACGGACGACGGACGACGGACGCCAAGTGATGAAAAAAGCTCACTTGGCCACTTGCCAAGTGAGCGAAAAAAGAAGATATACTTGCATATAAATCCATATACAATGGAAGTTTTTTAAAAGTGGACCGAACGTTTTGACCATCGAAATTTGAAATACTAGTTAGGACCACAAGATTTTAATAAAACAGTCAGTGCAGGACTCGCACGAACGCCAGATTAAGTTAGAGGGGCGATGTTCTGACGCGTTTGTTTTTAATTATTGGTCACCAATGTTTAGAAAGAAAGGGGAGAAACCCAAACAATTATCGACCAATCACAAACGTTGTTCCAAATTTGATCTTAAGACGTCAAAGAATTTCCCATGATGCAATTATTTCAAATAAATAAATAAAAAAATTATACCAATCAGGAACATATATATACTGTTCCCAGTACCAATTGAATAAAAAATATTGAATTTCAAATGATTTTTAATACCAATTGAATAAAAAATATTGCATTTGAATGAAAAAATATTGCATTTGAATGAAAAATTATACCATTTGAATGAAAAATATTGCATTTATAGGAAAAAATATACCATTCAAATAAAAAAATATTGCATTTAAATGAAGAAATATACCAATTAAATAAGAAATATTGCATTTAAATGAAAAATATCAAATTTTTGCAACCAATACCATGCCATACTTAACACTCTGTTAGGTGTATTTGAGCTTGATGATAGATATATAAGAAGATGTAATTTGAGTCTCTATGAGACAACTCCAAATTCAAGTCACAAGTTGTAAAAGTAAACCATTAAAGTTAAAGTACGGTCTTTAACGCGGAGCTCAACACTTGATATGCTTTTCGGAATCGAGTTGTACAAGCACTGAATATTGTTATAGGCGTAATATTGACCTAATTACGGTGGATTTCTTTGAACAATTAATTGTTAATCATCACCAGTATGTGTATGATTTTTTTTTTATAAACAACCAAACGTTTTATATAGAATATACAAGTCAGATCATACCGATAATTCTGATCCGAGCTACAAACTATTGGTTGGACCGTGCACGATAGCAGGGGTGTTGTCATCCTAGAAAACAATGATTACCTCTCGGAAAATGCCAGGTGTATTACTGGCCATAAGTGTTTATCAGATATATCTTGGCATTTGATAACATTATTATGGCCCTCTTCAGGAGCAAATGTGCCGATGCCATTCCAGCAAATTCAGCACGAAATCATGACTTCGAATTTTGTTTTTGATGTCCGCGGTTGAACAAGGACTGGTCTCTACCCCTCGTTTCTTCGTCACATATAAATACATTTATCATGTCCAATCATAATTTTGCTATCATCAGAGAAAATACCCTTTTTCAGTGGTTGTTAACCGTCCATCCCCTTTTTCGCTGCACCATGCAAATCGTTTGTTCGATTGACTTCCCTAAAGATACAATTTCTTATCCAGATGCCAGTGATACCCATGTTATGTGTATTGTGCTTACTGGTACATTTAGACACAGGGACTGCATTAAACTAGTTTGTTAATAAATACAAGAAACTCCTAACACTTGTGTTTACAGTGCATTTCAGCAATGGTCGGCCACTTCTTGGTTTTTTTTACAACGGAACCTGTGACTAAAAGTGTTCGAACATTGTCAACAATAGTTCACCTTGAGATTTTAAGAATGTCACTAATGTTCGACAAGATTATCCATTCTATGACATCCCTTGAAAGTTCATTACCTACCCATCTTGTTATTTTACTTGTTCCAACGATACTAGATTGGCAGCCGACAACTCATGTCACATGACTGTTGGCCACATGATTCACAACGCTAAAGATAAATACAGTAATCTTCAGTGATGTGAATGACGTAGGGCAAGGCCATTTAAAACTGAGTCACACAAAAAAAACGAAAACACGACGTCATTGTGACCGAATACCTTTTGTTTCTGTTGGATTTTACAATAGTTAACGGTATTTGTGATTAATTAACCCATGATTAAATGGATTTTAAATTTCATATTGTGATTTTTTTTGCAGATTTGCTTACCAGTTGACTCACGTGCGAAAATAAATATGTTTGGTAAGTAGAATAATCTTCAAGGGCCATCTTCAAAATTTTCATATTAATCAGTTAATATTTTTTTTCTCTCACGAGTATGTTGTATGTCAAATAAAACGAATCTCCATTTAAACACAATATTCTAGAGCTTGCATTTCCTACAAATGATTTCTTTGATATAGAGTTGTTACTAACAAATGCTATCAAATAGTTTAAAGTGGTGAAGTTAGAATCGTTCCTTTGAAGACTTTACGGACACCATCACGAGTTGGTAGACCTTTATCGATTATCTGTTGCATAGGTGACAACGACTATTTTCCTCACCATAATCCCGTCCTAACGAAATAGATTTATCACCGCATCATTGTAAATATAACGGAATTTGATGAATCCGAATTGATTTTCCTCTGAGTGCAGTATTTTTTTTTGTACTGACATAAGTAACACGATGGTTGCCTCTTTTTGAGCAAGATCTGTGTACCCTCCCAGAATACATGGAATATCCGAGGTGTAGATCTTTTTCCACAATAGTAATTATGTAGATTGAAATTTGTTTTTCCTTAATTTAAGAAATAACTCTTTAAAGGCGTTCTCTTTGCTCGTTTTAACATACGTAGGCTTTAAAATTAACAATATCTTTACATCGTCCGTACACGAAGAGTATAAATGCAACAGTAGTATACCGCTAAATGATCTCTCTCAAAACAAAGTCATCTGTCTAAATTAAAATGTTAATAGCAAAGTTATTCTTGTATTATGTGACGTAACACCACTGCACCTGATTAGGAGAGGTTTGAGCGCTTACAAATATGTTTCAACCAGCAAACGTTTGGATCCATACATCATGTTCATATAGGTTATTTCGCTGGCTGAATAATCATGCGTATACTTGTATTTATTCAGATAACACTCTTATTATTTTTTTTTTTTTTAATTCTTTCAATATATATTATTAAATACTGAGATGTTGTTTGATTTAAAATAAATTTTCTATTGGTATGAGAATGACGTGGGAGCAAACATCGGTGTCAGTAAGGCATTCAACAATGAGTAAAACACATACCATCGGACACTTCCTGATTTATATAAGAATGCAATTCACGAAAGAAAAGTTAACCAATAATAACTACTTAATAACAGGTGTCCATCTTGTGACATTTGCATCTATAAATTAATAATACAAAAAAGATTTTGGTGAGAGGGAACATTTCCCAATTAACAAAGCACACTTTAAATGTCTGACATCGATTGAAAGACTTTGGCGTGTCTGATTTGCCTTTTTACTGACACGTTATGTTCTCTTTTGTTTGCCAGAATGGTAAAACATAATGCACATGTATGTTTAATCTGTAAAAAAATGAAGTATATGTTTTCATAACACTGTTAAAATAATTGAGTATTTGATTGCAGTGTTAAGGTTGATTATCGGTGTCACTCTTCTAAATAAATGCAGGGGTGAGTCAACATTTAGTTTTGCTACATAATGTGTACCTGTAAGGGTTGATTATCACTAGTAACCCGAATTTAACTTGAACGGACAAAAACGTGTTAACGCTATTTAAATGAGATTGATCGTTTATTGATAAAGATTGACAAAAATTAAAAATTATATTTAATTCATATCAATTCATAGCAATTCATTTTAACGCCAGTCAAATAGATTTCTCTGCGGTGAATCAATTGAAATCAAGTTGCTGGTTATAGTTGCGTTAAACTAATAGGCCACGCCCCCGTTAAACTATTTCAAACATGCATTAATTCGTTTTAAACATGGATGAGACCCGAGCTTTTTACAGGTAAATCACCCAAGCAAAACGACCTCGATGTATCTATCGTTTTTTGTTTCAAACTTTAAATGCGTAGTCTTATTAAGTCACATGCTCCACAATTTAATTAAACGAACGTATAATACACGTGACATTTTCATATATAAGGCATTTTAATAAAAACATTAAAATATATATGCACGCGTGGTTTAAAAATGTCAAACTAGGGAATCTGTTGAAAATAAAATAGTTAGATGGATAACATAAATTTAATTTGCTCAAATGCACTAGATCTTTTGTGCGTTTCAAAAATTACTGAATGCTATGAAACCTCATGGCATGTAAGTAACATGTGGTCCTTTGCAACTATTTACGAAACTTTATGTATTCCTGTATATTTACCGTTTCTCTTTTCTCTTTTCTCTTTTTATGTTTACTATATTGTACTCGTAAATCAAATGTAGACATGGAAACTTCACAGCAATTATTTATTGTGTACATAATTTAAATCGATGTATCTTATATTTCCGGTAAGCAACAAATATTCATTCTCTTGCCGTATATTGATATACGGAAAAGCTTGTAATGAAAAACAAGGTTTTGATGAATTGAATAATAAAATTGATGAAGACAATGTTGACGTATGTTGAATATGATAAACAGAAAGTCATACCCAAAATTATAAATGAAGTAGCAGCCCACTGAACTTTTAAAACTGTGTTAAATTGTAATACCGGTCACTGGCCAAATCGGGCGTTAATTGTGTAAGAGAATCAAATATCAAACAAAAATATTGTTCTTACGATTCTGTAAAAAGATTATTGTGCTGTCATGCACCCTGACGTACTTGTAATAAATGAACATATATATATGAGATAAATTTTAGTCTGCGATAACGATGGGTAAGTTGATTTAAGTTTAACGACCTAGACTGGCTATTTATCGGCATACTCTCACGTTTTTTAATGTTTTAAAAGAAAACATATATTTACGTTTTGGGCATTAAATACATGTATAAGTCTACTTGCCAAATTGAAATGAACATAAACATTGTTAAAAAAAAATGGAAAAGAAACATTCTGCATTGTTGTTTTCATATAATTTTATTTCCTATATATTTGAGCGGAAATTTCTAAGTTAAAACTGATTGTAGTATAGATAAAATATTTCATCTAGGTGCTCTCGTTGAAGTTCGCGTTACATATTAAAATGAATTTCATTGGTCGGAACGTTTGCAAACTTTCAATTCAATACACAATATAGAGTCCAGTTCGGCAAAAAAAAATCAAATTAAGACTCTACTTTGTCCGATTAATCAAACAGAATTTAGAAAAATAACACTTTTACGATTCTTTCAACCACGACCAAAATATCTATCTTTTTCTCCGCTGAAAATCATTACTATTGATATTAGAACAAGTCAAAAGTTGCCGGAGCCGGTTGATTTATGATGCATACGAAACTTTAATAATTAATTATACGGTTTGTATTTTTCCAAATAACTACTATATCCGATAAAAATCGAAAAATAAATTATCGGTTAAAATTACCGATTTTTCTATGAGACAAACATTATCCTTATATGAGTCAAATTTGTAATATAGATTCATAAAGGACAAACCATATCCTCATGTTTTTTTATGCAACACTAGTAAGCATAGTTCGTCTGTTCTCGCTTCAAACCAAGCCATCATAAATACACCAGAGATGACTAAAATGAAAGTCTTTTCGCTCATTGAGATTTTTTGGGAGGTATTAAGCTTCAATTCGACCATTAATTACCGTAAATTTTCGATTTTTGTAAAATTACGAAAAATATGTTATAATCCTTGACCTTCCCGAAGCTTATACTTCGTTTAGTCGATTGTATGAAAGTTTTTTTTAAGAAACCGGTCTTTTACTGCAAAAAAAAAGAAAAAAAAAAGAGATAAAAGCGATTTTTGTTTGAAGTAACGAATCTCATTCTTACAAGAAAATGAAAGTTTTCGTGTTTTAGGTTGTGCTGAAGCAAACGTAAAAGTTGAAATAAAAATTACACTCCGAGATTACACTAAAGACATTTCGCTAGCACACATGGGACTAGATTTATTAAGTGTTCAATTGCAAGTCAAAATTAATAATCATGCAAAACAAATGATAAAACTTCCCAATTTAAAATTGAGAAAAAACCGACAGGAAACCAAAGTACAAAGGTACGGCTTTTATTTAAAAACAATCTCCATCCAACTTCAAAATGTGAGGTAAATCGATTAGCTTACGCTAGCCAAGCAACCAACAGACAAAATAAATCTTGACTCTCCGATCAAGACTATCTATAGACACGGAATAAAAAATAACGGAAAATAATAGCATGTTAGAAAGGTTACAAACACATTTATACAAACATGAAGCAGCTGTTTTTTTACTGAACTGGTCAGTGGTAATACAAAACTAGGGTTTCAAAAAGATGAAGAAAAAGGAAAAAGACATTTAAACATGCTAAAGTTTCTGAAAAAGCAAATCAGACATAGTGTTTAACTGAAATTGAAAAAAAAGGATCATGATAGTCTATAATATGTAAACATTTATTTCAGAAAGCCAACAACAAAATGAAAGGAAACTATGTATTGCTTAAAAACAATGACCAGGGCCGTAACAGCCTCATGTTTGAAATTTTAAAACAAAGTCACAGTACAAAGGCTTGTCTTCATATCAAATTGTTTTCACGGCGAATGTCTTGCAAGAAGCAAACTCCCATTACTCCGATGTCGCCCCTGCTTAATTTTGCGTGATCCATGCATTCCCTATTTCCATTCTCAATTTTATGTTTCTGAATTACTTGTCTTTTGTTCATTTACTTCCCTACTAAATGTCTATAGTCTAAGTGTTAATTTTCATTTGTAAATGTCTGGTTTCGCAATAATGCATGTCCACCAATATCCAGACATTGTGCGAAAAAATATAGTTTAGAAGATATTATTCTATGCTGAATACAGAAAACATATAGTCGTTTCTTCATGAAGATTTGAACTCTAACATTAAAGAGAACCAAACTGGCTGTCCTTTTTGAGTATTTCCATCTGGTGTCTTACATTTAAGGGTTTAACTAGTATTAACATGATTAAGTCGTGTCAACTTACTGTCAAGACAGACGCCTTTATAGAAAATAAAGGAATATGGGGTAAACATACACGGGACCTAATCGAACACAAAGTCAGAGCTTAACAAAAATACAAATTATCAATGGTCAGCGTTTTTATTCCTGTTCATCTTTATAGTCGCTAGAGGGTCTTCAACGATGAAAGAATCTGAGAGTACTTAAGTTTCTGACAGCTAGTTCACACTGTTACGTTTGGAGTCTTCCTGTCCGTCATCCCGCAATCTGATAATTTGATTATCTGTCTCAGGACCTGCGCATATATAAAATACTTGCCACTGAACATTGAACCAAGTAAAATCAATACACATCGTTTCATATATAAAAATCAATCTACAGATGATTATGCATTTCTTAGTTGGTTAGATTCCCTTTTGTGGGAGTTGAACACTTTGCGGGACAATTTTCTTCTCATGGGAAGATATATTTTTCCCATGGGAATATTAGTTTTTTCTTTTCTTTTTTTTTCAGAATTTGTAAAAGTGCTATGAAATATCGAAATGGACTGACAATCATGCACTAGTAACCAATGACTGGAACAATATAACAGGCATTTCAATAAATTAAAAGTATTTCTATCATACTTTTACACTCAAAAGTCTTTTTATATCGTTGAATGATTGATAGAAATTCTACCGTTCAGCGAATGATTTTACAATTTGAATCTTTCACCTTTGTTTTCGGTCAATATCATCGTGCATTTCATGTAATAGTGTTTGCTGAACTGTCACGTATCAGAAACATGCCTTTTGAATTTCAGAATTAAAATTATAATTTTGTTTTAATCTATAATTATACATGGGGAATGACGAATCGTGTTTTAGATTGTTTTCTAATTATAACCTTTTAATTTCGTGAATTTACATCATAATTATTATGAATGTAATTATTCTTTTTCGTCTACGTAACTCGATATGCATGCGTGTTTTTCGCCACTACAAAGATGAGCACGAACTTTTTTTGTTCAAATTTCCTAATCATGCTTATGCAATGTTGTAACTCGTCTACACAAAAATCTTTTATTTCAATTCATTTTTGGTCTTTTCTAGATCTTTTATAACCTCTCAGGTAATTTTCAAAGAAAATCCAGAGTTTTCGGCATTTACAAGGACGCGTACGGATGAGGATTAAATATAATCTTTTTGTGATATATTCACTTGTACTTTACCCGTAGGCTGTCTTCGTGTACTGCAATTTATGGTTTACATGTTTAAAGGAATACGAATACTTTATTTCTCATAAAACTTCAATTATTAGTTATCAAGAACATACATACACATAACTATAAGGTAAAATTAGTACATGCATGTGTAAACGATACAATTAAATTAGCTTGGAGTACTGACTTTCACATTTATAACTTTTACATAGTTTTTCTAATATTACAATATTTGATGAGTTTAACTGTTGATCAGCTTTAAAGATATAAGGGTTTGACTAACAGTAGTTCCTTAAACATTTCCTTCTTTTTCTATAGTTTATATGTTCTACAATTCATAATGTAATGGTACTCATCATCAATGTTGTTTGTGTCACAGAGACGACATATTCTGTCTTCTCTGTGTAAATCCTGAAACCTTCTGGACTCAATCGGCAACTACCACATCTATATCTGCGTAATATATGAATTTAGAAATGTAAAAAGGAGTTTTCTAATTGATTATTCTTTTTGATAATATGACAGCATTATGTTTTATGCGATTCTGCATAAAAGCAAAGAATTCTTCTTGAAACTGGTCTTTGGGTTTCTGTTTAATACATTTTGACACCCATTTATCACAAACTGTGCACAAGGACGGAAAACAAATATACGTCCTTGCTGTGCACTATAATTCGAAATAGTTGTAAATTGCAATTTTTTTTAATTTCTATTTTTTCCTCACTAGATAGGTGAAAGTATGTATAACATTTATTGTAAATTGCGAAAATGCATTACGAGCATAAATTTATAATTTTAAGTTAGAATTTAGAGTCTCAACTTTTTTCAAAATCTCTGTAATATTACTCATGTATTATTTATGTTTAAGTCAAAGGCGTTTGATTGGATAATAGGTAAAGGTAGGCGTGGTTTTTGGTAACTTTCCTCCAATCAACTGCCCCATTCGAGAAACCTGTGTGCGCTGATGCGTGTAAACTGGGTATTGTAACGGTACGTGTCTTACATCAGAACCTATCGTGCGTGACCAATGTTTATTGTATAATTTCTTGTCACGTGGTCAAATTATCTGAAATACAAGTTCTAAAGGTGCACTACAGCAGAATTACAGTTTCAGTTGTTATAATTCAGACACAAATTAATATGGTTATTTTGAAATCTGCTGCATGGTTTATTCCATTGGCAATCATATTCACGAAAAGTTGTAAATCTTGAATATTCTGTAATATCTTTATGAAGCGTGATTGAGAAGTAGATTCACACAGATACTGCAATCATTGTCATCTTTAAAATTTACTTTGCATGCACTAAATTTCTAATCCATTTGTTTAGAACAATAAAATATGTTTAAACTACTAAATATCTAAATGAGATTACATAGGAATAACTTGTGGTGTATTCATGTATACTAGTATGTAATAATAATAAAAAGAAACCAACAGCACTATTTGACGAAGACGAAGACGAAGACGAAATAAAGGATTGAATTTTAACGTTCAGTGACATATATTACAATGATGTCGAAACAGAACTTGAACTTGAACTTGACAATAGGTTTTCATAGAACTGTCGCTTTTCCAAAGTACGCTTAGTTGCGATTTCACAACTTCGGGTTCGTATTATAGTTATACATGTACAAAATAACTTCCAATAAACAAATTCTGATGATTTCTTCAACTGTTCGAGGACTTTCTAGTTGTAATATAAAGCAGTTCGATCTAGATCTGGACATGTATCATCATTAAACATTTACAATATTCAATAGTTGTACATTTTTTTTGGTACATGTAGAACATGTAGAAAAATCCGTCTTTTCGAATAAAATCTTAATTTACGTACCATTGTAAAATTGAGAATGGAAAATGAGGAATGTGTCAAAGAGACAACAACCCGACCAAAGAAAAAAAAAACCAACACTGAGCAGAAGGTCACCAACAGGTCTTCAATGTAGCGAGAAATTCCCGCACCCGGAGGCGTCCTTCAGTTGGCCCCTTAACAAATATATACTATATATATATATATATAGTCCAGTGATAATGAACGCCATACTAATTTCCAAATTGTACACAAGAAACCAAAATTAAAATAATACAAGACTAACAAAGGCCAGAGACTCCTGACTTGGAACAGGCGCAAACATGTTTATGATCTCAACCTCCCCCTATACCTCTAGCCAATGTAGAAAAGTAAACGCATAACAATACGCACATTAAGATTCAGTTCAAGAGAAGTCTGAGTCTGAAGTCAGAAGATGCATATACGGACCCTGGATTTAAATCAGATATGATCTGGCGGTTTTTGTCTTTTTTTCAAAATACATATTTTTAATTGTGACTATCTTTAGTTTCGAATCTTTCTTTCATTCTAATTAATTTAGTTTAAATGAAAATAAGGAAATTGGAATTAAAACACTGTTGAAGAGAAACTACATATTCGGGTTAAATTCACCTTAGTTTGTTAATTCAAGTTTGACATCTAACATCTTAATCCGTAATCCACATTTACCCGACAACCTTAAATTGTTTATTGAATTTTATCAATCAAATATCCTCACACAGGAAACTAGACAAAATAAGTTATTTGTAATGGTATTTATCAAAACTAAAATGATTGAAAATATCTTTGTAGAATATGAATTTGCCTAATAAGCGAATAATTATAATACATATATTTCAACATCTTCAATAGAGAGATTACTGATAAGATGCCCAAAATATATGTACATGTATACATATTGCGATTAGTGCTATATAGTATGTCAATGATATCGAATGCCCGCTGAGTGTTAAACATGTTTGACACTGCTGGTTTTAATTTTCTGACTCAAGTATAAATTTAAGAAAAGTTAATAGTTTCTGAATATTTTTAGATTCAATATTTTATCATTATTATTATTTTTTAAAGTCTCACCACATACAAACATAAAATGAGAATCACAGAACTAAACAAAACATTTAAACATTTGCATTGTGTGCATCAATCTTTAAAAAGATAAATGAGACGCGTATAAGACACAATATATAAATATAAACAAATTTTTACTCATTTACATTCAAAATTTACAGTGTCCGTATATAACAAATGAAATGAAACATCTTTTTATTTAAGAACAATGAAGATTAGAGAATAATGGGCATAAAAAATAAAGATTAGAGAAATGCGTGGTCTAAAAATATAATGAACATTGAATGATCAATAAAAGAAAACGCTAAAAGATACCTGAATTTTATTGAATGATTAATAAAAGAAAATGCTAAACATTATCTGGTAACAGAATTTTCTCTTCTTAAAATTTAAAGAAAATTATCAAAGTTATCATTGTAAAAATATGATAAAAGTGAAAACAAACTTGGTAAACCTTGTTTGGTTTCGTGGTAACAGACTATAGGATTCAGTCAATATGAACTGGTTTTCGATACTTCTACTCGGGCTTTAAATTCAGTGGCGGATCCAGAGGGGGCGTAGAGGGCGTACACCTCCCCTTTTGCTTGGACTTTTTTTTTAAATGATTAATCAGACTAGACTTCGTGAATTAATAGGGAGATGCAGCATCTAAAATGTCCAACCCTTACACCTTACCAGCAACTACAAAATATGCATGCCCCACGCCAGGAACCGTTTAAAAAGTGCATATTTCACTTATTTTATGTTTTAAGTCCTAAAAAGGGGCAAAAAAAAAATTTCGCCTCGTTCCCCTCGTTACAAAACTACAGCCCCTCTTTCAAAAAGCCTGAATCCGCCCCTGTTTATATCTGACTATGCGGTTGGCTTTAGCTCATTGTTGCATGCCGTACAGTGACATATAGTTGTTAATTTCTGTGTCATTTGGTCTCTTCGAAGAGTTGTCTCATTGGCATCTTCTTATGTGTAGTCAAAATCACTGGAAAGAACTGATGAAAACTTGGACTTGTTACTTCATAGAACTAGCACTTAAATCATGCAGAACAATACACACCAACACGTCATTGTTGAGTAACAAATGAAAGCCTTGCTGTTGTTTGGAAATCACCGTTCTCATTCATTTAAAAGAATGATTTTTACTTTTTTGTTTAAAGATTAAAGAAAACTGGGGAAAAATTAGAGAATAATGCGTAAAAAATTACTTTTAAAGAATAGACTTATTTTTTGAAGATTAGAAAAAAAAGGGGTGAAAATTAAATGTTTACAGAAAAACAGCCCCCCCCCCCCCCCAACTCAGACCCTCCTATAAGAATCATTTTAAATAGGATGGACAAAAAGATGGAGGGGTAGAGTGTAATATTTGTAACTGGGCGTTAAGCAATCATGAATCATTTAATCTGTTCTTTATATTTTTATCTCTTTATTCTGTAATTTAAAGTGCTTATTCCTCTAACATCTTTATTTCTGTAAACTTACTTTCATAGCCTCATATATGTACATGTACATGGTATTTGATACAGGAACAATATACCGTCGTATATTACAAAAATTGAGAATGAAAATGAGGAATGTGTAAAAGAGACAAAAACCCGACTATAGAGCAGACAAAAGAGGAAGGCCTAAATTACGGGTCTTTAATGTAGCGAGAACCTCATGCGTATACATACATGCATTATTGTATGCACATGCTTGTTCCAGAGACATATAATACAATTATATGTCTCTGGATAAACATAATTATTTAGAATTAAAAAGTGTATAGTTATCAATAAGTTCATTTTCAAAATCATTTATTTAAAGTGAAAAATCGCGAATTATCCCTTTAAGGCTTGTTGAAGATCTTCATCAAATAACGAATGAATATAAGAAGATGTGGTATGCTTGTCAATAATTTAATTCACCGTACATGTGGAATACCGTATGATAGTTTTTTTGGTCTAAAAAAAAATACATCTACTACATGTCTTTGATTTAACAAATGATAAAAGATCTGGCATAAAAACGTGATTCTGAATATAATCTAAAAATTGAAGAGAAAGCCAGACTAAGACGTTATACAATTTAAAGAATACAAATCTTAAAGTTTTATTACTTAGAGGTATACTGTCCCCTTCTTTTAACCTACAAGAAAACTTCACGAGAGCCGATGATTAAATATCCACCTTATTTTTCCGTATATATACTGAGCCAAAAAGGTTTAGCAACACTTTTTTTTTATATTTTTTTTTTGTTGTTTTTGGAAAAAAATATTTAAACATCATTGATATAATCCTTAGTTTTACCTGTAACAGTCGTACTTTTTTCCTGCTGATTGATTTCGCGCCATTTCAGCTTTGCACGTGTCAATGATGTTTTACCTTCTGTACCTGTAATTTTAAAACGATATTAAAAAATTCTTTTTCACTAACGTTCAGAAACACACCATTGGTAAGAAAAACACAAACACCGTTGAAAAATTTGCTTGGGGCGTCAACCAGGCCACCCAGAAAATGACAGTCACAAAAGTCTTGAAACGGTTGATGCCGGAATGAGGGTTGTTGACATCATGGCTCGATTTAATGTGCACTAGGCAACAGTTCAGAGACTAACAAACAGATATCGACAAATTACAACTGCATAGGATAGGTCGATATCTCGTAGACAAGAAAAAACTATCGTCAAGGGAGGAGCGCTTCCTTCGCTTTACGTCAACACGTGACAAGTTTTTTTCGGCTAAAAAAGTACTGCATTGACTAAGGGAAGTTGCTGGTGTTCCTGTCAATCCTTCATTGGTGCACTAAGGGCATGGCTGAGAAATTGATTTTGAGAAACACTATACTCATTTAAGCATTTTGACCCTCCCGCGCTCCATACAAAGACAATCCTAATTAATGTGAGTGATAAACATTCATGTTGCTTCTGACATATCATAATTCCATTTTTGTGTTATTAAAATTATATGTTTAAATTTTATGATTTTGTAATAAAACAAAATTTCACAATTTTGTTGCTAAACTTTTTTGGCTCAGTATATATATTAAAATAACTTAAGAAGCAAAGGATATTCAATTTGTTTCAATATTGCCGAAAACTGAGGCTACTATAAATTTTATACATGTAGTCGTCTCAGCCGAAAACAATACATAATATTGATAATATAAGCAAGTGTGACAAACCAAATTGAATCACAAATTTGTTGTTTGGGATTATTCATGGTTCACTAGTATTCCTTTCACGAATTTGGCTATACTTTTGGACCTTTTGGATTATAGCTCTTCGTCTTTTACATTAAATTTGCTTTTGATTTCATATATTTTGGCCTCGAGCATCACTGAAGAGACATGTATTTTCGAAATGCGCATCTAGTACAAGAAAATTGGTACCGTTAATTGTATTCTATATTAACCAGTGACACGTGTCCTAATTTTTAAGAAAAGGGATAGAAAAAGTATGAATCAAAAATATCCGGTTTTTCGAAACTATATTTTCAAAATGCATTGCATAATTTAAACCGATTTAAAGTGTTTCATTTTATTGTATGTTTGTGCGTATACGAAAAAATGATAGAAAGTTAAACTTCAATGTTCATGACTTACAAGTATTATAATATTTCTTGTAAAATTGATAAATGAGCGGTTTTCACAAATACTGAACATTAGAATATATCGTAAACGTCAATTAATGAACAAGCAACCCAACGAGAAAAATATAATTTCAGAGGCATCTACATGTACATGTATAACTAGTTTTGAGTTAGAGAAATCATTCAACATGTTCATTGCCATATGATTCTATTCAGATTTGTGAGTTTTTTCGATTTACGAATAAGTCTATAAGATACAAAAAATTAATTGAAGCAAAAAAAAAGAAAGAGACATGAAATAACGAATTAACATAAGTTTACAAATATACATACCTAGGTGCATTTACCAAAACAACATTTGAACTTATTAATACATTTTTTCATATTATTGTAATTTTATGTTTATGTACCCGATATGGAGTTCTTCTGAAATTAAAAATCACTTGAATGGGTATTTCTGGTGTATATACATGTATCACACTTGCTATCTACATGTACAATATACGGAAATTACACGGCTGGGTATTTTAAAGTTACTGAAGGTAGATTACTGGCAGGTGTATATCCCCTGGCGAAGAATTTACTGATTTGTCAAAACGGTTAGGTGTAACTTGTCATATTGTAAAGTTTTGAATCGCGCTCATCTCTTTTTTTTATTATATGAATTGCGCCAATAAATGAAACTTGACACATTCCCCATTTCCATTCTCAATTTTATTAATTGTGTCATATTTATCTCGAAACTATTAACCTCTTTACACGTACATGTAACATTAGAATACCTACTTCAACTGTTGAATAACTTTATAATTACTAAAATTCAAAATTATGTACTTCTCCTTCCGTATGCTATGTTTTTGTGTGTCAATTCTATCTTTCCATCAGGTCCATAGTGCACTTTTTTTGTCAGTCTAAGTGCACTAAGGAGGCCCTTTCAGTTTGCGATTTCTGTACCTACATGAAAATACCTAAAAGGACCTCCTCAGTGCACTAAGAAGAAACATTTGAAAAGAAGTCTATAATATTTGCGTAATTAAATGATTGTTTTATTGGCGCTAATGAATGTTGCAGTTTTTATGATAAAGTTATGCAAAAAAAGAATTCGCGTAATTAACTTGTGGTGCAAATTAATTCTTTTTTAGCCAAACTGGATATCGGCCTTCAAAACATTGTGTATACACAAACAAAGCAAGATTTATCTTTTGCTCAGTCTAGCCGGAGAATACAAGTTTTTGCAATTTGTGAAGGATTTTAATTTTAGAATGTAATGAACAAGTAAGAAGATCGTTAAATCGGAAAATGAGCTATGCACGATGAAAGTTTGGTGCGTCGATAAAAATTTCATGGATTCACTTGATAATTGTAAAGTTTCAAGTCTTTAAAAATAACACCCATTTGTAGAACTGATTATTTCGATCCTTCAAATATGCATGTGTAGAATAATAATAAAAAAAAATATATTATTAAGTCTCTTTCATATAGATACTGTAGATTTGTATTTGAACATCGATTGCAAACATAACGTTCAGTGAGAAATATTTCATGTATTCGTACAGAAAACAAATCAACTTCTTTCAGAATACAATTGATTGGTTATTGAAGTAAATGATTTGCGACAGAATCAGTGACACTTGGCCAGAAGCTTACCTCTAAAATAAAGAAACATAAAAAAAGGTAGAGTTATTTTTAATTCTGTATTTTACTCATAAATATATTTTAATGTTTTTATTTTAATTCCTTACATATGAACATGATACGTGTATTATTCATTCGTTTCAACGTTTTAAATTGTGAAGCATGTGACTTTAATAAGACTATACGCATTTAAAGTTTGAAACAAAAAACGATAGATACATCGAGGTCGTTTTGCTTGGGTGATTTACCTGTAAAAAGCTCGGGTCTCATCCATGTTTAAAACGAATTAATGCATGTTTGAAATAGATTAACGGGGGCGTGGCCTATTAGTTTAACGCAACTAACCAGCAACTTGATTTCAATTGATTCACCGCAGAGAAATCTATTTGACTGGCGTTAAAATGAATTGATATGAATTGATATGAATTAAATATAATTTTTAATTTTTGTCAATCTTTATCAAATAACGATCAATCTCATTTAAATAGCGTTAACACGTTTTTGTCCGTTCAAGTTAAATTCGGGTTACTAGTGTATGCTTACTGAAACTTTGTTGATAAAATGAAACCTGCAATTGTTACTTCAGTTTAGTTATCCTTGATTTAGTCATTGTAGGATAGTTTAGTCAAAGTATTTAGGTAAATGATCGGCATTTGAAAATGTTAGCTTATCGAAGCAGGATCATTGTTTGCAAGAATGCCAGGACAATCTGCATAAAAAAGACAACATTTACACGTTCGATAGGTGGATAATGGAATTAATTGGATTAATTCATACTAATCTAACTTCAATAGCCACAGTAAAATATTATTCCTCATAAAATATAACAGATAAAGAAACATAAAAAACAAGAGTCAACTGCAGATCACAAAAAATGAATTATGCATTGCGTACACACAAAACGGAAATTTTCTTGCATACTAAGGATTGCTTACCTAATGACTAAATTAGCTCAGAAGTAAACATTGTGTACACCAGATGCGCATTTTGTCTACAAAAGACTTATATGTGATACTGGAATAAACGGAGTTGAAAGCCAATTAAGAACGAAATTGAAGAGCATAGAGGACTTAAATTCCTTACTGTTATGACAAATGTTTTGTAAACTGTAAATTAATAGAACACATCATTGATATTTCGTGTAAACATAGAAGTGCTGACGACATGTAAACATCAGAATGTCAAATTTTAGGTTTTTCGTGCAGTAAGAAAATAAACACAAGCAATGGTCTTTCTGGTTTTTTTTATATAATTGGTGAGTAATGTAGGGAATCGTTTAATGACTGCTCTACAAAAACAATTATGATCAACATTTAAAAAAGAAAAGAAATATATTTTTTATTTAGGTTTAACATGTCTATTCTGTGATCAAGCATCAAACATAACTGATTGCCTTACTCAAAAAGCAGTATGCACTGATGGAGATGAGGTACTGTGTTCACTAATATCATTATATCCGTATGCTCATCGAACATGAATTTCCCTCTCTGGTCTATTCAGATAATTTCCGAGTAGTACTTTGTTCTAAGGGTGGCATATATCCATAACGCGATAAACAGTAGCCAGTTGTTAACTGGTTTTTTTTAAATTTAATAACGTCTATATAGCAGTATCTTATCACAGACTAGTTGTAAAAAGCAAATATTGACAAATAAGGATAATTCTATCATGATCAGTATCACTTTTTTTTTTGTCACATTTTTTAAATACCAGATTCAAGCTGTGGCTATGTTGATTAAAAAAAAAGGAAATCAGAAATTTTAATTTCAGTGATAGCTCTTTAGATATACATTGCTTTTTTGTTTTGTCGTAAAAAGTATTTATGTTGCGCTAGATATGTGTTTCGCCTAAATAAATAAACTTGAATACAAAAGCACCACCGTAATTTACAACTGCACATGCGTGATAACTTTTTTTTTAATTCTGAAGCAAAAGTTTGAAACTGTTAAAACAATACCAGAGATCCAGACGGAAAATCAAAAGAGGATATACGATGAAAGATAATGCCCAAAGCCGAATAAAACAGCTTTAACGTGGAACTAACTACTTAATCAGATATTAAGCATTAATCAACAGACGACCTGATTGATATTTGAATAATCTTTCTGTATTATGTTCCATAAACCGTCAAATAAATAAAAATCAATGAAAATCTTAATTTATTAGGTTGGTTGTTAATGTTTTTATATTGATGAAAATACCGTAAAATAATTAGCAATTTCAAATTCAATGTTAAAGGTACGTGTAAAAATAAATTAATCTGAAAATCACAAATAGTGAAGCTGTATCGACATCCAACAATGAAAGAGAATAACATACCTATTGAGTCGAATTATTGTAAACAATTGTTTTCTTAATTATAACAAGGGGCCTCAGTGGCCGAATGGTCTATGTAGTTACCACTGTAATCACTAGCCAGTCAACACAGAGGATGTGGGTTCGACTCCAATCTTAACTGACAAGAATTGTCAATTTTCCTATCGAAGGTCGGTAGTTTTCACACGGCACTCTGGCTTCCTCCACCAATAAAAACTAGCCACCACGAAATAGCTCAAATGCGGTGCTTAAAAGTGGCGTTAAAACGCAAAAAATCAATAAATAATTACTTAAAACTCCAATTATATCGTGTGATGTTTGTGTTTCGTAATTATAAGATGTCTTGCGTGTATCATGTGTAGATCCCGGGGTGAGGTAAAGATACAATCAATTCAAATTAAAGATAAGTATATCTCACTACGACGAGCACATGGCGCATTTGAAATTTATGCCCAACAGTGAGTATCATACAAATACAACTTAAACAGCTATGAATTGTTGACTACTATACCCCTATTTTTGACTTTTTTACCTATTATGTTTTTTTGTTTTGTTCACGCATCGTTGTCAATATTATGGAATTTGATGCGACTGTTAAATATGGTTCAATCCACTATTTTCTAATAAGAAAATGCATATACCAAGTGAGGAATATGACAGTTGATTTCCATTCGTTTGATGAGTTTGAGCTTTTGATTTTGCCATTTGATTAGGGACTTTCCGTTTTAAATTCAGCTGAATTCAGTATTTCTGTTATTTAACTTTTTACTGACATTTCCTCTAAATGAATACTCAATGGGATTGAAGACGACTTCGCATAATGTGATATTCAAGTTTAAAGATATCCACGGTAGCCATTGTAAAGCAGTTAGTCTGAATAAATGAGGTATTGTTGAACAACTTTTTTTTTATAATTTTAGGAATGTTTTCTAGACAAAGTAATTCTTGATGATTTATCAACTGGGTTTTCAGCAGGTTGCAGATCGAAACAGGTAATTATTTTTGTATTTGATTGCAAAACGATAAAAACAAATGTTGGATGGTTGTAATGGATCCAATATCCTACGAAAATGACCAAGAATTGTCTGTCCAGAAAATTTGAATATACTATAGGATTCTGATGTTCAGAAGTTGTGTTTGTTGATGTGGTCCAGAAGTGTTTCTCGTTTCCCTTTTTTGAAATGAATAGATCGTTGGTTTTTCAGTTTGAATGATTTTACACTAGTCATTTTACCGGCCCTTTATAGCTTGCTCTTTGATGTGAGCCAAGGCTCCGTGTTGAAGATCGTACTTTGACCTCTACTGGTTGACATTTAGCAATGGGATGGAGAGTTGTCTCATTGGCACTCATACCACATCTTCTTATATCAATGATCGTTTTAATAAAGACAACAGTAGTATACCGCTGTTCAAAACTCATAAATCCAGGGACAAAAAAACAAAATCGAGGTAACAAAATAAAACTGAGGGAAACTCATTAAATATAAGAGGAAAACAACGACACAACATTAAAATGTAACACACATAGAAACGGACTAAATATTAGACAAAATCCTATGAGAATAACAAATACAACATCAAAACCAAATACATGAATTTGGGATAGATAAGTACAGTGACTCGTCTTATAATAATGTGAATTCACACTCAAAAATAAGAGAAAACAAGCGACACAACGGAAACACAACGTTAAAATGTAACACACACAGAAACGAACTATAATATAACAATGGCCATATCCCTGACTTGGTACAGGACATTTTTGAAGGAAAAAATGGTGGGTTGAACCTGGTTTTGTGGCATGCTAAACCTCCCTCTTTTATGGCCATGTGAAATATATCAATAAAATGACAACACAACTTTACAGGACTACAATATAAATAAATAGGGGATCACAATTGACAAAGAAACACACATATAATAGCTAACAATAGGCAACAGGTTTAAAATTTTAATACGCCAGAAGTGCATTTTGTCCACACAAGACTTACTAGTGACGCCCAGATACAAAAGTTTGAAAGCCGAAACAAGCACAAAGTTAAACAGCATCGAGGACCAAAAGTTCAAAAAAGTTTTGCCAAAAACGGTCAGGGTTTTCTGTTAAGTACCAGAACATCCCTTTTATTTAGAATAATTTATACTTTTGCAAACAGTAAATTTTATAAAATGACTATCCACTTGTATTTTTGTCCATCTGATGAGTTAAGCTTTTTTCGACTGATTTTTATAGTTCGTTCTTATGTTGTACTGTTATACCATTGTCCCAGGTTAGGAGGAGGGTTGGGATCCCGCTAACATGTTTAACCCCGCCACATTATTTATGTATGTGCCTGTCCCAAGTCAGGAGCCTGTAATTCAGTAGTTGTCGTTTGTTTATGTGTTACATATTTGTTTTTCGTTCATTGTTTTTATAAATAAGGCCGTTAGTTTTCTCGTTTAAATTATTTTACATTGTATTATCGGGGCCTTTTATAGCTGACTATGCGGTATGGGCTTTGATCATTGTTGAAGGCCGTACAATGACCTATAGTTGTTAATGTCTGTGTATTTTTGTCTTTTGAGGACAGTTGTCTCATTGGCAATCATACCACATCTTCTTTTTTATATACAAAAGATACACATGATAAAACTGAAGTATTAACTAATTACAGGAAACAACCGAAATACATTACATAACCCGACAAAATGTATTCTTAAATAAAAATACTAAAACAAAATATGCAAAAATAAATTTGATAAAGAAAGAAAATAATATCGGATTAGTCTTAAATCGTACTCTTAGAAAATAAAAAGATAAATTATTACAAAAAAATAAAGATGCTGCAATGTATTTGTTTTATTTTCTTCTCTGTACATGATTTCAGGAATCAAATATTGGCACTTCTTATTATTGAATTCTAAATGTTAAACAACATACAAATGCAACTAATAACTATTGGTAAATAATTCATCCTAAGGTATGAAGATAAAACAAAATTGTATGCTTATGATATACACAATATTCAAGAAAAGTGATGTTGGCACCTTTTTATAGATGACAAAAAAATATCGTACATGCATGATTGAACGAAATCTATGTGAAATAATGGTCAACAAAACATTATCTGACTGTCAAACTTATGTAATTTCTTATTTGCGTTACATCAATCCATCCTAAGGTACAATAATTATAATCAAAGGTACCAGGATTATAATTTAATACGCCAGACGCGCGTTTCGTCTTCATAAGACTCATCAGTGATGCTCAGATCAAAACAGTTAAAAAGCCAAACGAGTACAAAGTTGAAGAGCCATGAATTATAATGCTGTGTCATATTGTTAACCAAAAATATATTAACATGTTTTTCATTCAGAGGTTTACGTGATAATACAGGTAATAATGCTCACATTTTGTCTGATTTAATGTAACCTTGTAATGTAATGTAATCTTGAGCATGGTGAGGTACCAAAACCATATTTACATAATTTTTGGGTAAAAAAGTAGATTACTTAAAATGTAACCAATTCATTGTTAGATTGAAAGAAGAATTATTACCAAAAGTAATAACTTCAAACAAAAAATTAATATGCTTGTACATGCTGTATTCGTGCAAAGCATAACAGAATCTGAGCTTCTAAGTACTCCTTACATGAAAGAGTTGAGAAGGAAACTCATCTTGGAATAAACTTGATAAATAAACACTTGATTCTCCTCTTCGTGAAGAAGCGAGTATCAAGCTAACACAGCTATTTTTCTACAGTTTCATATATATTAAATAAATGACAGTTTTGACTGTAAAATGACATGAACGATGAATTTTAAAATGATTGCAATCGTAACCACTGTGGATTCATTATTATTCGTTGGATATACATGTTCTATGATTTCGTGAGTACAAGCCACGACTGCAATTGTTGAACAAATTTCAAACTCTTTATAAGGTTGAATGCAGACTTGGGCAAAACCATGAAATTAAATGGCAACGAAAATAACAGTTTTCATCAATCCACAAAAATAGGTACCCGCAAAAATAAATGAATTTACAGCTTGTGAAGGAAAAGTATAATAACATCACTCTTGAAAAACTTTAAATATTGATAACAGTTCAATACTTTATCTTTATAATAAACTTAAAAATGAAATTAAATTCGAGGACTAATTGCACAATCTAAACAATTTTAATAGTCGTCAACTTTTAACAAAATTACGTGTAAGTGATCATAATTTGGAAATTGAATTAGGACGTTATAAAAAAAAATCAAAGAGAACACAGACTGTGCAAAGTTTGTAAAATTTTAGATGATGAGGAACACTATTTCCTTCATTGCCAAATTAACAGTAATGTAAGACATTCCCTTATAAATGCAATTAAAACCCATTGTCCTAATTTTCACCAGCTTGACTCAAACTCTAAACTTAAAACTATTCTAGATCCCAATAAAGATATTTTGTCTAGTGTTGTAGACTATATAAAGCAATTTATGGAATTGCGAAAATAAGGTCCACATTGGTCAATTATTATATATATATAAATATATATATATATATATATATATATATATATATATATATATATATATATATATATATCATGTACTGCAGTACGCCGCTAGATAAAAACTGACGTGGAAAGGTAACACACGGCCAGCGAAAGCTCTTTTTTTGAGAGCCCAGGTGGTCGTGTGGTCTAGCGGGACGGCTGCAGTGCAGGCGATTTGGTGTCACGATATCACAGAAGCATGGGTTCGAATCCCGGCGAGGGAAGAACCAAAAATTTGCGAAAGCAAATTTACAGATCTAACATTGTTGGGTTGATGTTTAGACGAGTTGTTTATACATTATGTACTCAGCCATGTATCACCATCATTGATGGCGATCCGATGGATACATCTGTTGTAGAGTTGTCACTGACTCAGACGTACTTATAAATATAATTATTTTCTGTGACTGTATATTACATTAATTTGTAGGATCCTTTACTATAGATAATTTAGCTGATCTGTAACAATAACATCTTCATGCCTTATATATCATGTACTGCAGTACGCCGCTAGATTAAAACTGACGTGGAAAGGTAACACACGGCCAGCGAAAGCTCTTTTTTTGAGAGCCCAGGTGGTCGTGTGGTCTAGCGGGACGGCTGCAGTGCAGGCGATTTGGTGTCACGATATCACAGAAGCATGGGTTCGAATCCCGGCGAGGGAAGAACCAAAAATTTGCGAAAGCAAATTTACAGATCTAACATTGTTGGGTTGATGTTTAGACGAGTTGTATATACATTATGTACTCAGCCATGTATCACCATCATTGATGGCGATCCGATGGATACATCTGTTGTAGAGTTGTCACTGACTCAGACGTACTTATAAATATAATTATTTTCTGTGACTGTATATTACATTAATTTGTAGGATCCTTTACTATAGATAATTTAGCTGATCTGTAACAATAACATCTTCATGCCTTATATATCATGTACTGCAGTACGCCGCTAGATTAAAACTGACGTGGAAAGGTAACACACGGCCAGCGAAAGCTCTTTTTTTGAGAGCCCAGGTGGTCGTGTGGTCTAGCGGGACGGCTGCAGTGCAGGCGATTTGGTGTCACGATATCACAGAAGCATGGGTTCGAATCCCGGCGAGGGAAGAACCAAAAATTTGCGAAAGCAAATTTACAGATCTAACATTGTTGGGTTGATGTTTAGACGAGTTGTATATACATTATGTACTCAGCCATGTATCACCATCATTGATGGCGATCCGATGGATACATCTGTTGTAGAGTTGTCACTGACTCAGACGTACTTATAAATATAATTATTTTCTGTGACTGTATATTACATTAATTTGTAGGATCCTTTACTATAGATAATTTAGCTGATCTGTAACAATAACATCTTCATGCCTTATATATCATGTACTGCAGTACGCCGCTAGATTAAAACTGACGTGGAAAGGTAACACACGGCCAGCGAAAGCTCTTTTTTTGAGAGCCCAGGTGGTCGTGTGGTCTAGCGGGACGGCTGCAGTGCAGGCGATTTGGTGTCACGATATCACAGAAGCATGGGTTCGAATCCCGGCGAGGGAAGAACCAAAAATTTGCGAAAGCAAATTTACAGATCTAACATTGTTGGGTTGATGTTTAGACGAGTTGTATATACATTATGTACTCAGCCATGTATCACCATCATTGATGGCGATCCGATGGATACATCTGTTGTAGAGTTGTCACTGACTCAGACGTACTTATAAATATAATTATTTTCTGTGACTGTATATTACATTAATTTGTAGGATCCTTTACTATAGATAATTTAGCTGATCTGTAACAATAACATCTTCATGCCTTATATATCATGTACTGCAGTACGCCGCTAGATTAAAACTGACGTGGAAAGGTAACACACGGCCAGCGAAAGCTCTTTTTTTGAGAGCCCAGGTGGTCGTGTGGTCTAGCGGGACGGCTGCAGTGCAGGCGATTTGGTGTCACGATATCACAGAAGCATGGGTTCGAATCCCGGCGAGGGAAGAACCAAAAATTTGCGAAAGCAAATTTACAGATCTAACATTGTTGGGTTGATGTTTAGACGAGTTGTATATACATTATGTACTCAGCCATGTATCACCATCATTGATGGCGATCCGATGGATACATCTGTTGTAGAGTTGTCACTGACTCAGACGTACTTATATATATATATATATATATAAACGCCTAAAAAAGTGTACACACCAACTCCAAATACAAAAAAAGGTAACTATAAATGTAATTATTTATAAATATTTCGGATAACAGATATCCTTCGTCAGTCAGATTCTGATGTGAAATGAATCATCTTTGAGTCTCGTTAGATTAAACTTTTACTAAATCTTGAATTTTATACAATAAAAAAAGTCAAACCGAACATCAGTAAAGACGCTTGCACCATTCTAAAAAATGTTAACATGACATAGGTTATATGGTTTATTACAACAGAGAGCTCATATATATGCTTTAAATACAAATAATAATGTGCGATTTGAACTAGCACAATTCTAAAACTGTATCGGGAACGACAATTATGATGGTATAACATGTATACGCATGATAACGTCTGTAAAATTACCAAATAGACAGCACTGCTGGACGATCTAAATATTTGAAATTGAGAGTAAAGTAGTTACAACAGAGTCTGAATATATAAACATCGTGAACAAACGGCCGTAAAAATGTAATAATATTTTTTACTAAGTATAACTAGAAAAACGTGGCTAGGTACTTATTTATCCCTCAAAAAATTAAGCAATTTAAATTGGTATCTTCAACAAATGTATTTAACAAATGAAAAAGGTTAAGAAAAAGAAACAGAGACTGTAATAATAAGTAATATAACCTGAATGTGAAGCACTACACGGAGTCGAACTACATCTTTTCATTTATCCCATTTGGTGCCAAAGTTGTTAATTTTCGTATCCAAAATCTTTCCCGAGCGAGTCTATCCTCCTTAGACCAAGCAGAGTTGTGGTCAATGATTTTAATGGTCAGTCGATTGAGATCTGCCTTAGTGTGGCCAGGGGATCTCAAATGTCGACTGAGAGGGAGGTCTGGCTTGCATTGGTAGTCGCTACGATGGCCGTTCATTCGTTTGTGAAACGGCTGTTCTGACTCGCCAACATACTGTTTACCACATTTACACTGTAAGAGATACACAACATTTGAAGTCTTGCAATTAACATTGCAAAATATGGTGTATTCTGTGCCAGTGGAGTGACTGTTAAAAGTCTGGGTATCCAGTATTTGTTTGCAAGTCAGACATCGTTTGTTTCCGCAACCCTTGCAAGATCCCATAGATGATAAGCCTGCTTGAGAGGATAAATCAGCTCTCACCAGCAAGTCTTTAAGGCTTTTGGGCCTACGGAATGCCAGTACAGGTGGCTCGGGAAAGATCTTGGATAGTTTTGAATGTTTTTCGATCTCTTTCCAATTTTCGCGGATTAGGTGAGATAAGTTGTCAAATTTTGGATGGTAATTCAACACAAAAGGCACCCTCTTGTTGACCTTTTTTTCTTTATATTGTAAAAGCTCATCTCGGCTGATGTTGTTAGCACGAGAAAAACCTTTATCAATGTCTTTTCTTTTGTAGCCCCGATGTTTAAGGTGACCGCGAAGTTCTTGTAGACGTTTTTTTGCAATATCGTTGGTGGAGCAAATCCTTTTTATTCGTATGGCCTGGCTGTAGGGAATGCTCTTGGTGCAGTGTTTGGGATGACAACTCAAAGGAGATAGATATTGATGTTTGTCTGTGGGCTTGCAATACAGATCTGTTAATATGTTTCCATCCCTCAATTGCGTTGTAGTGTCAAGAAATGTGATCTTAGAGTCAGAGATTTCATATGTGAATTTTATTGAGGGATGGGCATTGTTGGCATGATGAATGAACAGATTTAGTTCTTGTTCAGTATTGTCCCACTTCATGTCAATATCGTCGATAAATCGAAACCAAGAGAGGGGTTGATGAAGAGATGCATTATGGATAGATGGAATAATATTCTCCACAGTAGTTCCGTGAAATTGATGGATCTATTACACGCTGAAGCGTCTCATAAACATTTAAATTTACAACGTAGTTATAACAACATTTACAACAAATCATGTCAAGAACTTTCCGGTCCTGAATTGCTCAACATCAACGAGCGCCTCCATGACATCTTACGCATTGAATCCCGGAAATTACACAAAAAACAAACTAATAAATTTACACGAGACGGCGTACTTTTGGACACTGTTGCAAGAGAGCAGACCACCTTAAATCTCAATCGTAACATCACAACCGGTAAAAAACCCCGGAATCGCCGATTCAAGAGAAAAAAACAAAGTTGCATGAACTCCACAAACACTGTAGTCAATTTGTCTACAGTTGCTTTGTCGGAGACTGAGACTAAGGTACTGTCAAAAGGTCTTAATTTTTGTCCCACGCCGGGCAAAATAGATTCTATACTTTTGGAAGATGACCTAGACAAGCTAGCAAGATCCCTCAGAATCAAGGAATATTTTTATAAGAACACCACAAATGGTACCACTGAAAGTGACACAAGTGATCTCGACTCAGATGACGACCAAGCAGATGTCGATATTCCCAGATTCAGGAAAAAAAGTTCATGGATTCCGAAACCCAGTAAATGTGCAACTTTGGAACACATCATTGACAAAATTAAATCCGACGTAACACATCTGTCCACTGCCACTTCCCAAACATTCAGCAATCTATCGTCTGAAGAAAATGAAGCTGTGCGGAAACTTAAGAACAGAGACGACATTATAATTAAACCAGCTGATAAAGGTAGCGCTGTTGTCGTCATGGACAAATGTGATTACATTCAAGAGGCAGAACGTCAACTCTCTGATGAGAGATTTTATAAGAAATTAGACACTGACCCCACCCCTCAGTTCAACAAAGAGATCACAACAAACCTGAAAAACATGTGTGAACAGGGGCATATTGATGAAGACACATTTAAATACCTAAAACCTGAAAAATCAAAGCCCGGGCGTTTCTATCTTCTGCCTAAAATTCATAAAGTTAATAATCCCGGTAGACCAATTGTTTCCGCCAATGACCACCCTACAGAGAAAATATCAGAATTTATTGACTTTCATCTGAGACCACATGTAGAAAATTTACCATCCTATATACAAGACACAACACACTATCTTAAGAAAATGGAATCTCTGAACCCTCTCCCACCTGAAACGATCCTTGTTTCGCTTGATGTTACCTCCCTCTATACTAACATTCCCCATGACGATGGTATTGAAGCCTGTAGGGAAGTCTGGAACTCTCGTAACACCTTACATCCACCAACTGAATGTCTCATCCAGCTTCTAACTTTGGTATTGAAATGCAATAACTTCGTATTTAATGGCGAACACTTCCTCCAAGTTAATGGAACAGCAATGGGAACAAAGATGGCCCCGTCTTATGCCAATATTTTTATGGGGAAATTAGAACAAAGAATTCTCAATGCATCTCTTCATCAACCCCTCTCTTGGTTTCGATTTATCGACGATATTGACATGAAGTGGGACAATACTGAACAAGAACTAAATCTGTTCATTCATCATGCCAACAATGCCCATCCCTCAATAAAATTCACATATGAAATCTCTGACTCTAAGATCACATTTCTTGACACTACAACGCAATTGAGGGATGGAAACATATTAACAGATCTGTATTGCAAGCCCACAGACAAACATCAATATCTATCTCCTTTGAGTTGTCATCCCAAACACTGCACCAAGAGCATTCCCTACAGCCAGGCCATACGAATAAAAAGGATTTGCTCCACCAACGATATTGCAAAAAAACGTCTACAAGAACTTCGCGGTCACCTTAAACATCGGGGCTACAAAAGAAAAGACATTGATAAAGGTTTTTCTCGTGCTAACAACATCAGCCGAGATGAGCTTTTACAATATAAAGAAAAAAAGGTCAACAAGAGGGTGCCTTTTGTGTTGAATTACCATCCAAAATTTGACAACTTATCTCACCTAATCCGCGAAAATTGGAAAGAGATCGAAAAACATTCAAAACTATCCAAGATCTTTCCCGAGCCACCTGTACTGGCATTCCGTAGGCCCAAAAGCCTTAAAGACTTGCTGGTGAGAGCTGATTTATCCTCTCAAGCAGGCTTATCATCTATGGGATCTTGCAAGGGTTGCGGAAACAAACGATGTCTGACTTGCAAACAAATACTGGATACCCAGACTTTTAACAGTCACTCCACTGGCACAGAATACACCATATTTTGCAATGTTAATTGCAAGACTTCAAATGTTGTGTATCTCTTACAGTGTAAATGTGGTAAACAGTATGTTGGCGAGTCAGAACAGCCGTTTCACAAACGAATGAACGGCCATCGTAGCGACTACCAATGCAAGCCAGACCTCCCTCTCAGTCGACATTTGAGATCCCCTGGCCACACTAAGGCAGATCTCAATCGACTGACCATTAAAATCATTGACCACAACTCTGCTTGGTCTAAGGAGGATAGACTCGCTCGGGAAAGATTTTGGATACGAAAATTAACAACTTTGGCACCAAATGGGATAAATGAAAAGATGTAGTTCGACTCCGTGTAGTGCTTCACATTCAGGTTATATTACTTATTATTACAGTCTCTGTTTCTTTTTCTTAACCTTTTTCATTTGTTAAATACATTTGTTGAAGATACCAATTTAAATTGCTTAATTTTTTGAGGGATAAATAAGTACCTAGCCACGTTTTTCTAGTTATACTTAGTAAAAAATATTATTACATTTTTACGGCCGTTTGTTCACGATGTTTATATATTCAGACTCTGTTGTAACTACTTTACTCTCAATTTCAAATATTTAGATCGTCCAGCAGTGCTGTCTATTTGGTAATTTTACAGACGTTATCATGCGTATACATGTTATACCATCATAATTGTCGTTCCCGATACAGTTTTAGAATTGTGCTAGTTCAAATCGCACATTATTATTTGTATTTAAAGCATATATATGAGCTCTCTGTTGTAATAAACCATATAACCTATGTCATGTTAACATTTTTTAGAATGGTGCAAGCGTCTTTACTGATGTTCGGTTTGACTTTTTTTATTGTATAAAATTCAAGATTTAGTAAAAGTTTAATCTAACGAGACTCAAAGATGATTCATTTCACATCAGAATCTGACTGACGAAGGATATCTGTTATCCGAAATATTTATAAATAATTACATTTATAGTTACCTTTTTTTGTATTTGGAGTTGTTGTGTACACTTTTTTAGGCGTTTATATAATTTATTTATTGTGTACATGTATCGTTACTCGTAACGATCCAGCGCCCACGTGGGGAAAATCGTTGACTACTATACAGACGTTTTATATATATATATATATATATATATGTTATTAATATCAACTTCACTTTTTTTAAAAACATTTATCAAGTATTATGTTTCTTGTCACTTGTGTATACAATGTACTATGTTTGCATTTTAACCCATCAGGGTTTCATGTTTTTTGCAATAAAGACTTTATATATGTTATTTATATATCTCAACTTGTACGATTCGCTCGTGTATGTAACAATGTTTTAGATTTTAACGAGAGAAATTTATGTATCACTGAAAAATTATTACACCAGGGTTTTCGATATCACAAACTAGTCAAAACATTTACTAAATTTTATCATCGTTATAAGGACATCATTCGTAAATATAGCTCAACATGCAGACTACTTATACGTTCAGGTATTCCACATCCAATTTTTTATGGAAATATTCTTTATTAAGCACAAAAATGTCAGTATTCACCTCAGAAACTAACAAAACCTTTAAATAGACTTATCAAGAAGGGATACAGTTACGATACTGTTGTCAGGTCACTAAAGATTGCTTATTTTGGCGTTAATATTGATTCACTTATAGGGTCTTTGCATCGGAACTAAACACATTTATTAAAAAAACAGTTTTTGGCATGACACGGGTTATGTTCTTTTCATATATGTTATGATGGTATGATACTAAACCCCTAACAGGAAGGATTGTGCCTGATATTCATATGATGAAATCATAATCTTTCAATCAGTTTAATTGAAGTCTGGAGCTGGCATGTCAGTTAACTGCTAGTAGTCTTTTGTTATTTATGTATTATTGTCATTTTGTTTACTTTCTTTAGTTACATCTTCTGACATCAGACTCGGACTTCTCTTGAATTGAATTTTAAATGTGCGTATTGTTATGCATTTACTTTTCTACATTGGCTAGAGATATAGGGGGAGGGATGAGATCTCATACACATGTTCAACCCCGCCGCATTTTTGCGCCTGTCCCAAGTCAGGAGCCTCTGGCCTTTTGATATAGAATACCATATATGAAGGTTTAGAATGAACACGGATGAACATTTTCATTTATGACAAAAAACATCTGAAAATCGACATATTATGGCGTATTTGATAGATTTTTCATATGTTAGCATAAATTTGTGTGTCTTTCATGACTAAATCAGTTGAACCTGAATTTTGAGGCCAAAATCGGCCCTAATCGGACCTACTCCTTTACTTTTCAAAAAGGCAATTATCAAAGAAATGTCTTATACAACACGCACATTGGCATTCTTGTAATCCGTTCATTTTTGTCCAATTACATTAAATGAATGATATACAGTTATTTGTTCAAATGACTTACAAATGTATAACTTCATCGATAATACTTTCATTTGTTTGACAGATTTGTAATTTGATAACAAGCTCTGCTGGACGAAAAAGACAGCATGAATTTCAAAGGACAAAGAAGAGCAACATCGCATGTTCTCAGTGCTGCTCATCTAATGCAACAAATGGCATTCCATGTAATGGTTTCTTGTGTAATGAGAGTAGGTATTTAATTTTGGTGTTTTCCCTGTTTATGATTAAAAGTATGACGAATAGTCAAAAGCTCCCAAATAGACATGCAAACTGAAAACGCCAAACCAAACTTCAAAACACAAACAACAGAATACATAATACAACAGAGGAAACTAAAGTCTAAGCAACACGAACCCCACCAAAAACCGGGAATAATCGCAGGGCTCCCGGAAGGCAAGCATATCCTGTTCATTTTGTTGTGCCCGTCGTCGTGTTGCTCAAGTCAGTACATTTTGTAATAAGTCTAATTCGATAAGTTTTTTAACATAATCAAAAGCATTTTATAATGCTTTTGAAATTTTACGAACTTAACAATCGTTTATGTTTTTAAAATTTATTTGCATTGTATTGTAAAATGTGGAATAGCACTTAATGCTAAGAGTTTATTATTGACTAAGACACGTATACAAAAAGAGAAGGGCACACACTTGTCTATGTCTATCTTGTATTTTTACTTAATAATATTTACAATGGTTTTAATTACTTTGTTTCTAGATCCAGTAATAGTTAAAACTTGTTTATCGTGTGACAGCGTTTCTTCCCCAAAGTTATGTCAAGTAAGCCAACAGTGTCCATCAAACGAGGTAGGTAACATTGCAAACTTATTTTTCGTAATATTCTGACAAGATGCAAGTAAATTGGAAATAAAATTCAAAGTATAAATGAAGTTTTTTTCCCCCGGGAAAAGAAATTTGACGAGAGGAAAATCTTATTTCTGTGGATGATAAGTCCTAGAGCTAGTTAATAATTAAAATATATAGAACTCAAAACATGTGTTGTGCATACGCTTCCTATGTAATTTAGTGAGTTGTGATGTATATTTCCACAAGTATTGTCCCATGTACCTATTAAGTCTGAGTATGGGTTGTTCACCCATATATGTCAATAGACCCGGAACTATTGCCAATTGTCATATTAGATATAGGAAGATGTGGTGTGAGTGCCAATGAGACAACTCTCCATCCAAACCACAATTTTAAAAAAAGTAAACCATTATAGGTCAATTTACGGCCTTCAACACGGAGCCTCGGCTCCCACCGAACAATAAGCTATAAAGGGCCCCATAATTACTAGTGTAAAACCATTCAAACGGGAAAACCAACGGTTTTTAGGTTCATCTAGCTATAAAACCAGGTTAATTACAATTTTTGGGGAAATTTCTATACCAAAGTCAGACATAAGCCAACTATTTTTTTTATTTGTGTTGTTCATGCATTACGTGTTTTTATTGACTTTTCCTTTCTTTTATTTACATTGGAGTTCGGTATTTTTAATCAACCTTTTTTTAATTGAGTAATCAACCTTTTTGCTTCTGCTTTCAATCTATTTTAGTGGTTAGATTACTTAAAAGAAATTAGGAAAATAAGGATGCCGATCTCAGGTTCTAAATATTTAATGCATTTCATTTAGATAAGATAACCACTGATGTTCTAGCAGTTAGGTCATTGCATAATTCGCCCAGAACCAAGTGTCATAGTAGTACATTTATCTTTACCAGCTTTTGTTTTTCTCTTCATTTGTTGAAGGCATTGTGATTTGATAATTGTTAGACATATGCCTAGTATTACTACCTTTATTTTGTATTGGGGTTTTCATTAAATATTGAAAATGTAACGTCCTCAAGCGTTACAGTAAAGAAATTAATTGTATAAATTGATAATAAGTGTCATAAAATTAGAAACCTTACGTCGACTTCCGAAATAGACATACTGTAGAATTTACAAACGATTTATTAATGGTTGGCGAGAGAGAAGACATCTGCATTATTCAGTTATTGTATATACGATTTTGTTTTGGGTTTTGATTTAAGATAATCACAAATAACTATCATAATATGTATGGTGTGTTCAACTGCATGTCAGTACAACATTGCATAGCTTTTTTTCCTATAAGAATATGAGAGTACGATGATTGCTGCTAACACGACATATAATGTATCGCAGTGGCTAATTCTATCCTCATGTCATGGGGTTTAGCGGTTTTAAAATCAAATATCTCACAAATTTCGTATATTTTGAATTAGAAATCATTACAACCATAAATTTATAGTTATCATGTTTACCCTAGTGCATGATAGATCTGACAAATATCTAATGTATTTATAACAGTTTTTTTGGAATCGTATGATAAGTTTCAGTTTTACTAATGGTTTCATCTACGACCTTGTCATATATATCATCAATAGTTCTCGACCTTTAATATATCATTACTCATTACACATTATACAGAGAGTTATTCCGAAACAAACCAAATTATTAACATTTATATGTTTAGTCTAAAAAAAAATCAAACCCTATTACATCTTGTTTAATGGTTCGTAGTTATGAATGAAACTGTTTAAGTCGAATTTCGACCTGTCAATTGCTCAATCTTTATTTGTGTGCGTATTAATTGGGTTTATTATGTATCTTTCGCTGGTGGTATTTTTTTCTACTTTTAATACTTTATTCCGAAAGCAATACAGCTTATAGGATACATATACACAATTTTACACCAATATAAGAATTTTACAAGTGATATATAATATATATAAATATAGAGGTGTGTATGAAAGAAAATATAAAAGATAATACATAATACAAAATACGAGCAGAGAATGATATAATACTTAAATCAAGTGAGAACAAATATACTATTTACTGCAATTAAAGTAATAAAGTGTTTCTGCTGATTTTAAAAATATACCTAAGTTATTCAATTTGTTAATATTTCTGACAGATAACAACTGGATAAGTTTGTATGTAGAAGGATTTTTCCAATAATTATTTTTTTTATATACTTTTCTCGAATTTGACTACAGATGGGTGCGGTCCTAACCTTGACAAAAGTTAACTTAAAGCAGACTTGTTGACTGCTTTCTAAGTTAACTTGACAATTTTTAAGCAGTCAAGCAAGTTAACTTCGTCGGTGGTGGATCAGACCTACGGTCTGCTGTTTTTAGGACTGCTGCAGACCTATCGACAGGTATGTTCCAGACCAGACCTGTGGCCAAGTCTACTTTTAACAAGTCCTGAGGACAGGTCTGCCCCAGACCAGACCTGTGGACAGGTCTGCTTTTGCCCAGTCCTGAGGACAGGTCTGCCTCAGACCAGACCTGTGGACAGGTCTGCTCCTGACCAAACATGAGGACAGGTCTGCTTCTGACCGTTAGACCTGTGGACAAGTCTGCTTTTGAACAGACCAGAGGACAGGTCTGCTTATGACAGATTATCGTTATAAGAGTTTTCATATCAGACTTGAGCTTTAATTAAAATATATGTAAACAACATTCGCATTGTTTTTCCACAGATGTCAAATTTAATTATTTACTCGCTAGACTCTACTAGATATCATACAAAATTCTCTTTTTTTTATTTGATATACATGTATTCTTATATACATAAAACACTGGCTATACAATCACATAGAGCTACTCATAAAGGAAATGAGAGTGTTTTTTCTTTATTAGAAGGCGGATAGAAAGGTTATCCAACGCATCGGAGCAATATTCTTATATCTCGGGATATCAAAAACATTGTCGACGTTGCTTCGTTCCCCGTTTTTTACCTGTCCCTTCCTCAATTTTACGTTATGCATAAATTTATACATGCATGGATATTCCATTGTTTTTTAACTTGTTGCATTGGATTTACTATTCTATTTTCCGCAGAATATTCTAGCAGAAATTGTACAGTGTCCGTAAGCATACGGTGTGGTAAAACTATCAACAATTTCGTCAAATTCGATCGTCAGATTTGTCGAGAGATTTGTCTTTGCCGATTAATTGAATATATTATGGGACGTCCCAAAATAATACTCAATGCGCACTTGAATTAAATAGTTGCCACTTGACGTTTAACTACAAACAAAATCAATCAACCGACAAAATAGATTAACAGTTTACTATTCCCAGAAGAGAACCTCATATACTTTTTTGTTTTATTAAATAGTACAAATGAATCCAGACATGTCATTATTGGTACTTTGATGATGCAACCTTATAGTTTTGCTTTACACACCATCATGAACTACTATATCTAGTGACTGTTTAATATTAGGAATATAGAGATTAAATGCTGACTCTCACAATTTATGCAGTACAATTTTTGCATTAATTTTTTTCCAGTATTATTGATTACATGTACATTTACGGTCCTACTAAAATGTTCACAGCAGCGCCAGGAGAAAACATTAAGGCGATCGGTACAATACTATGCGGGTATATAGATTTACAAATAAAAGTGCACATATGGTCAGTTTTGGTCAAATATTTTTGTTGTACAATGTTGTACATACTACAAGTCAGCATGAAGTATCAAAACTACTCCAATTGTGTTACGTTTCAATATTTTGAATAAAAGGAGGACATGCTGGCACCCTAAATTTATGTGAACAATAATTTGTTTTTATTGTATTGCAATATTGATGTCCATTGTATTATACATTGAATCCTGACATAAAAAAATGGCTGATTTAAAGTGCACATATGGTCAGTTTTTTTACATTCAAGTATAAAATGGTATTCATCTTCAATAGAGCTAGAATTCTTCTCATGTTTTCATAATGAACTTTGTTCATTATTAATGTTATTTGTATTTTATTTGCGCTTCTAAATTGTCTATAGGTTTGTGTGCAAAGAGTGTTCGTTCGTGGTGGTGCAGTACGATATCAACTTGGATGTGAGCGAAAATTAGTAAGTTCATGTCGAAGATAATAACAAATATATATCTAAGCAGACGTTTTGTCCGATTCATTTTTATTTTTCGTAAATAAATCAATGAGAAAGATACAATGCACGTCTTTGAGTAATACATTTCAACATTGGCAAAACATTCTTATAAATCGTTTCCTTTCTGTTTCTAATATAATTAATAGTGTGGTCTTAAAGTGATACAACTGCCAAAATAAAAATAAAATCGATGTTGATACAATACGTAAATTGTAGATCATTATGGTCACTAAAACTCCGATTAACAATCTGCGTTCCAAATGTGTTCCAAATAATAAAATTGAGAAAATAAATGGGGAATATGTCAAAGAGATGAAAACCCAAACAAACAGCAGATAACACCCAAAAAACTACTTATAAATACATGTATATTTTCAAGTGAAAATCAATCAGAAAAAGATCATGACGTGCTTGCTTATTAAATGAATTAATATAATCGTATGATGCTTGTGTGTGCATTCCATTGGTATGCATTTGTGATATATTATTTTTGTAAATTAAATTCAAAAGTAAGTAGGTCTGTTACCTGACTTTAAAAATTGGCAAAAAGGGCTCAACTTTTAAAATTTTAAAATACATCAAGTGAAAAGTTTATATAATAAAAGCATTTCGGTGTTGTGTCTCTGTTGTGTCGTAGTTCTCTTATATTTGATTCGTTTCCCTCAGTTTTAGTTTGAAACCCGGATTTGTTTTTTCTCTTTCGATTTATGAATTTTGAACAGCGGTATACTACTGTTGCCTTTATTTATATATATATTACAGATGTGCGACCACCTGTTAAAGGATTATAGTTATACACACGGCCTAGTTCCAGGAAGACGAGCCAATGGAGATACAGATATTTGTGCAGCATGTTGTAATACTAACCAATGTAACGCAGAAGATTGTAGACATCTTATCAGAAGTATTATTTTTATTTTTAAATTGTCTTGTTTTGACATGTAATTTAAAATAGGAATATTGAGCCTAACAAGTTTAAAATTGAACATGTTAAAACGCATACACAATTTGGTATTTAACCTTAGTATAATTTAAGAATCAATAGGAGCCATTAACAAGCTGTTGCATTATATCAATTTCGTTTTCTATAAAGAACATTTTAGTTTGCGATATTTAGCAACAACTGTTACTACACAGATTTCAAGTACCATCTTACTATGATTGAAAAGACTAGAAGTCTGGTTTTTTTTTTGTTAGATTTGTCTCTCTAAAAAGATATACGAAGATGTGGTATGAGTGCCAATGAGACAACTCTCCATCCAAATCACAATACGTAAAAGTAAACCATCACAGGTCAAAGTACGGTCTTCTCTTTACTATATTTACCATAAACAGTCAGTCAGGTCACCATATCTGGGAATCTGCGCTGCTCGGACTATAGGCATCATACACAAATCTTTTTTCCATTGTGGCGTCAGATATTTTGTATTATGGCGTCAAAATCATAACGAACTCAGATCGACGTCCGGTATCTCCACATCCTTTTAGCCAATCGATCCGCGACATCAAATTTAAAGTCTCGTTTTCAAATCAGTATCCAATATTTGTTTTACTACCCCTCTATAGATCCGTACGGGGTAAGTAGCAAACTGTTTAATTTTAAATTAGACAGCAGCCAAATATAAAAATAAGGGGAAAACATCTAGGAGCATTATACAGTCTCAATAGACAGAATAAAGAAGTAATGTCAATTGCTAAAGAAAAGTTTTATTATTTTGGACCCTACAATTTCTGTTTAATGACTTTTTGAGTTTTCGCTTCAACCAACCATTTTATAAGGAAAATGCCTTTATCATATCAGAATATGACAGTTTTTTTCTTTAAATAAAATTGTGACGTCATTACGGCAAGTTCTAAAAAAAGACTCATAAAGAGAAGCCAATTACTGAAGGCCGATTTGAGGGTAATTTTATTGGCTGTCGATTTGATAGAGGGTTAGTAAAATCTATAGGGGATGAGGCAGGAGGCCGTATCTCCTTTGGATTTTATTCACCCTCTATGGTCCGTAGGGGTCCAGTAGTTAACCTTATGACGAATTTAGCGAACGCTGGACCTTTTCTGTTTTTTGTAGAAAAAATAAACAATAAAACACAAAAACATTCATAGATGACGTCACTATTAACAGTAGATGTGACGTCGTGAACCCCTATGAAATTTACTAACCCCCGGATCTATAGGGGTCACCACGTGACGGCGTTAAACCAATCACAACGTGCTAATGTACCCTGCGGTACAATAAGTTTCATTATGACGTCAGATTTGGACGTCAGTTGGAGGATCGGACGTCGATTATAGACCAGTCTTATAAATTGTAATACCACCAAATCGTAAAACGTCAATTCCGGTTGCATATGAAAATAGGTCGAAAAAAAATATTTCCTTCAACTTGACAGTTGTAGTTAATTAATCCTACATTCCATTGCAAAAGCACATTTATATGTCATAAACATATATCAAAGCACCATTTCAATTTATTTGGGGTGTCTATAGAATATTCAAAAACATGAGGTTGAATGGTTACTAAAGCTTGTACAAAATGTACACAGTTAAAAAAGAGGTGAACATTTGATTGGTTAAATTCCAGTGATGGTTAATTTTTTTTTATATGCAATCAAATGTTATGAGTATGTTTATTCTATAGTACTGGCCAGGATAAAACTCATGTCAAGAATTTCTTTATTTGAAACAATCTTTTAAAACGTGCAAAGGAGAAGGTCCGGTAAGGGCCGATTTTGGCCTCAAAGGAGTAGGTTCAGTAAGACCCCATTTTGGCCCCAAAATAAAGCAGTTTTGAAAAATTGTGAAAATGCAATCCTTTAGTAAAGTCATTAAAAACCCTCCGATTCAAGCAAAAATATTAAAAATCTATCAAATATGCAAAAAATCGTCACTTTTTAGATGTTTTTTGTCAAAAATGAAAGTGTTCAACCTCAACCTTTATGTATGTTATATATTATCATCAAATACAACTTACATTTCAATATTAAGAATGAACACAAATGCGGCCACTTTCATTAAAGACGGAAACCGTCTAAAATTTAAGTAAAATGCTACAATTTTGAAGATTTCAGTAATTTAGCATGACTTATTAATGCTAGTACCCGATATATGTGCATTGTATAGTAAAAAACAGCCCATATTCTTTAACAAAGACTAATAAAAGAGGGACGAAAGATACCAAAGGGACAGTCAAACTCTAAAATCTAAAACAAACTGACAACGCCATGGCTAAAAATGAAAAAGACAAACACTAATAAAGGGGAAATCAATGGTGGTATTACACCTATATATCATATAAATAGTTAATAAAAAAAATCTACTTCAGCTATTGAAGTATATGTTATTTCCATTATTAATAAAAAAAATATGCTCATGATTTATACTTCTTTTTTTCAGAATTAAACATAAATGATACATGAATTATTATGACAACTCGAATTGACTTAATTTATTTGTTTAATATTATTGTCAGTTCAGTAGCTTATTCTGAAATACTTCATAACATATACTTACTTATTAAGTAAGAGCAACAGTAGTATACCGGTATTTTAAAGTCATAAATCGATTGAGAGAAAACAATTCCGGGTTACAAGCTAAAACCGAGGACAACACATAAACTATAAGATGAAAACAAAGGATCAACAGAAACACTGAAGCGCAACAAAATTATCATTTACAAATTACGATATTTAAAAAAAGTTATTTGAACTGATTTAGGCAAAGGTAACCATAGATGAATTTTGCTACACATTGTATGTAATGTTTCACTTCGTCGCAGTGTATTAATGTATTCTTTCTCATTTCAGAGCAGAAATGTAATTTTCCTTCCGTCTGTCGACCATAGATATCGTGGGCTGAAAACAAGAGTTGTAACTTTAGCTTGAAATAAATCATATCCAAGTGTTAATTTTATTTGGTTTACTATGCATGTTATTATGGTTACGCTGAAGTGTGATGGGTTGACGCTGTACTGTTACGATGAAGTACGATGGTAACATTGTGTTGCTATCTTGTTGATAGCTACGCCTTATTGTGTTGTTGGTAACACTGCAGTGTGATGGGTTGACGCTGTACTGTCACGATGAAGTACGATGGTAACATTGTGTTGATATCTTGTTGATAGCTACGCCTTATTGTGTTGTTGGTACATGTAACACTGCAGTGTGATAGGTTACAAAAATACATTTGATGATTTTGATGTCACATGTCAATGTAGAAGTCAGTTTATTTGTTAGAAAATAAACTAAGAAGATGTTGTACGAAAACATACTCCACAAGAGACCAAATACTCAGAGATTAACAACTTACTTGGGTGAGCAAAGAATCAGAATTTGAAGATGTTGAGTAAATAAGCGAGGGTAAGCAGGACGATCTTTAATCAAGTACGGAACCAAAAAAAAACACCATAATATGACATATATTTGTGTATTTCAAGTGTTACAAACACCGTTTAAAAAAAAGGAAATAAAAGATATCGATGGAACTATAAAATTGACAAAATACAAACCAATATTTTTTTTTGTCTGTTTTTATTGAGTCCCCTTGTTTTAAAGCTTTAGATTCTTGGGATGTTTGTTAAAACTAGTTGATCAAACGAGTGACCTTATAAGCCTAATGTCTAAAAAAAACAAAACATGTACAGGTTCTAAATATCAAAAACGGAGAAGGATTTTTGTTGTATTGTGACAAGGTTTACTCTTGAAGTGGCGTTATAAGACTACAAAGTATTGATACTTAAGAGATGTGTTGAAAGTTTAAAAAAAATTAAATTGTAGCAGAAGTGTACAACTTTAGGCTTCCACGTTTAACATCAGAAACACACCCATCATTAATATCAATAAAAAATCTATGAACAGAAGGAAATCGTTCATGGTTTATGAAAGACATAAAAAAATAAAGATCATCAGCAATTCTATTTGTTCAGAAGAACCCGTCTGACTGTTTGGTTCTGTCGTAAGAACCATGTGCTTTTAACTTGTTTCAACTTGAAAGAATAAACGGAAATGGTTTTTGCCCTTGAAATTTTACTAGATAACATTTTTGTTCGCTTTGGGGATTCCGTATATCGTCAGATTATCGGAATTCCAATGGGGACTAATTGTGCACCACTTATTGCGGACCTGTTTTTGTATTGTTATGAGTTACAATTTATGACAAAAATAAGCAAAGACCAATCGAAACACCATCTGATAAACAAATTTAATAATACTTTTAGATATTTGGATGATATTTTGGCTCTCAATAATGACGACTTCAGTATGTATATTAATGAAATTTATCCTGTTGAACTTACTTTAAATAAAGCTTATACTAACAATGACCACTGCCCTTTTCTCGATCTTGATATCTATATCACTAATGGAAAGCTGAATACTAAAATTTATGATAAAAGGGATGATTTTTCATTTCCTATCGTTAATTATCCGTTTTTAGATGGTGACGTTCCCTTGTCACCATCTTACGGTGTTTATATATCTCAACTTGTACGATTCGCTCGTGTATGTAACAAAGTTTTAGATTTTAACGAGAGAAATTTATGTATCACTGAAAAATTATTACACCAGGGTTTTCGATATCACAAACTAGTCAAAACATTTACTAAATTTTATCATCGGTATAAAGACATCATTCGTAAATATAGCTCAACATGCAGACTTCTAATACGTTCAGGTATTTCACATCCAATTTTTATGGAAATATTCTTTATAAAGCACAAAGGTGTCAGTATTCACCTCAGAAACTTACTTAACCTTTGAATAGACTTATTAAGAAGGGATATAATTACGATACTGTTGTCAAGTCATTAAAGATTGCATATTTTGGCGTTAATATTGAGTCACTGATAAGGTCTTTGCATCGGAATTAAACACATTTATTCTAAAAACAGTTGTTGGCATGACACGGGTTATGTTCTTCTCATATATGTTTTGATGGTATGATACTAAACCCCTAACGGGAAGGATTGTGCCTGATGTTCATATGATGAAATCATAATCTTTCAGTCAGTTTAATTGAAGTCTGGAGCTGGCATGTCAGTTAACTGCTAGTAGTCTGTTGTTATTTATGTATTATTGTCATTTTGTTTATTTTCTTTGGTTACATCTTCTGACATCAAACTCGGACTTCTCTTGAACTGAATTTTAATGTGCGTATTGTTATGCGTTTACTTTTCTACATTGGTTAGAGGTATAGGGGGAGGGTTGCGATCTCACAAACATGTTTAACCCCGCCGCATTTTTGCGCCTGTCCCAAGTCAGGAGCCTCTGGCCTTTGTTAGTCTTGTATTATTTTAGTTTCTTGTGTACAATTTGGAAATTAGTATGGCGTTCATTATCACTGGACTAGTATATATTTGTTTAGGGGCCAGCTGAAGGACGCCTCCGGGTGCGGGAATTTCTCGCTACATTGAAGACCTGTTGGTGACCCTCTGCTGTTGATTTTTATTTGGTCGGGTTGTTGTCTCTTTGACACATTCCCCATTTCCATTCTCAATTTTATTCTAAGAATATAGAGCACGAATAATACAGCGGTCTTGTGTACAAGTTGTAATGTTGAACAAAATATAATTTGTACAGATTTTTTGTACAAGTTATCAGTGTTTTATGAACCGCTTAATACAAATGGATAGTACAAGGACACAGTCTTTTGTTTCGCAATTTTCTGTCATATTTCCACAACTACATGATACAGTCTAATACTAAGCATTAAAATAAAAAAACATTATAAGAAAACAAAAAGACTTTTTATGGATATGATTTTGGTATAAGGAGAAACATAGCATTGGTAATCTCATTTCCAGTTTGAGGACATAGAGAATAGCACTAAATGTTTGGTTTAAGTATGTAAATCTGAATGTAAGACATTAATCTGATACATTTTTTTAGATAAACTTTTATCACCTGGTGCAAAAAGGTTTGTGTCAAAAAACTTATAACTTGTACCAACTTACATCTTGCATTGAACATAATATAAGTTTTAATGAAGTTATAAGGTAAACATACAATACATCATGATGCCTTACATCCTTATGGACTGGATTTAAGACATTACGCAGTTGGAAAGGTCAAACTCGTATCATTGCATAGACAGGATGTGCAACACACCTTGATCACAATGATAGGTGCGTTCTCCGTAACTTTCCGAAGAGAACGTTGATTATGAAAGATTATTTTCATTCAATCTACGTTTATTGTATTATTTACAATTTCAGACCTGAAAAGGATCGTAAAGTATTATCGTAAAAGCATGTCAATGATGTCCTTAAGTAGTCATTATCTCTTAGACTAGCGTAGAGAGATTGACATCATTTTTACAACTTTGACCTCGTTTGAAAGAGATATGGACAATAATCCCGGCCTGTATTTGATTAATTTCATGGCTCAAAATCAGATGTTGTGGAATACAACATCTTATTTTTAATATAAACGTTTTATATCCATTAAAACCCAGTGTAATTTGGCGCTACATGTTTACAATAAGCACTGCAAAGTTTACCTGTTGGTATGTTTGTCTTTTTGTTTGTATAATGTTTTGTTGTTGGAAAGAATGACATAAAAATACAATGTTACTGAACATCCGATAGCATTTAAGTGCTTTTCTAGAAATATTCCTATGATATTATACATACATTTTTGTATGCTTATATACTCAAAATGTCATTAGGTGACTTGTTTTTTTATTCAAATAGTATGCATCCGAAAATAAATTTAAATGACAGAAGCTCTTTTGCCGATTTGCGTGTGTTTTTAGTAAATCGTACATGTTGTAATAGTGTTCCCAAGATTTGTACTCTCAAACGAAGCTTCCTTTAGAACAATACATGTGTGTTATCATTTTATTTCTTTTTATGAAGTCTTTAATGTATGCAAAATCTGTAAACATAACGGAATAATAAAGTATGAATGTCATTATGGACTCATTATGTATTTTGTATACAAAGTGTTGTTTACTAAGACCATCTTGGTATTCTTTCTTGAACCTTTAAAAATTTATTTTGAAAGTGCACATGCACCAGTCATGTTGATTTCGGATTTTCTTTTACTAATTTCACATGTTACAGTGTGTTATTCGACATGTAATGCAGGTTCATTCGGTGCCTTCTACGCCTTTGTTATTATCTATGAGTGAACTGAATAAACTTTTCTGAATTCCATCAAATTGTCAAGTGATCTTATCTTAAATCCTACATGTAAAATTACACTTCGTACAACAATAGCAGGTAAGGACAGTCTTGCTCTCATAGACACAAAACAACTCGACTTAAACGTAGCATACAGCAACTATTAAAAAAATGTACGAGTAAAATCACTAAAAATACTAAAATACTTTCAGTAAAACTTATGATTAATTTTAATCGTGAGATGAAACATCTCCTATTTTTGTTATTTCAAAGCGCGTCGTACGTATTAAATTAATAACGAGTTGTTTTTTTCCTTCATTTTTAAGTTGTTATTGGTATTGTTTTATTGTTTAAATATTCAAAATGTCGTCAGTCATTACGAAAGTGTATAAATGTATAATTCATGTGTTTGTTTACGTTTTAGAGAAAATGCAGACAGTAAACGGCGGTAAGAAATTAGAGATGTAAAGACAAAAGTATTTTTTATTTATAAAAGAACTGATATGAAGTATATCCCTTGTCAAAAAATCCTGTAGTGTCGGATGGCAAACAAAAACACCCATCCAAATGTGACAAGTTCAAGGAAAACATTTAACAAAAATAACACATCTTTTCAAATAATCTGATACTAGGAAAAAATCTAAACCATCCATAAAACTATTCCAGAATCGCGTCTCTTGCGCATATATTTGTTTTTATTTTATACTAGTACGTTTACATTTTATGATCGTCATATGTATCAAAGTCCACTTTTGTGTTCATAACAGAAAAAAAGATACTGCAACTTAATTATATAATCGAAACATATGGTGTTATTTGGTTTTTTAGTTTGTAACCCGGATTTGTTTTCAATCGATTAATGAATTTCGAACAGCGGTATACTCGATACTACTATTGCCTTTATTTAGATGTAGACATACATACACCAGTTATCTGCTTTTTTGTCCGGCTGTTGTCTTTTTGACATATTCCCTATTTCCATTCTCAAAGAGGGACGAAAGATACCAAAGGGACAGTCAAACTCATAAATCGAAAATAAACTGACAACGCCAAGGCTAAAAATGAAAAACACAAAAAGACAAACAATAGTACACATAACATAGAAAACTAAAGAATAAGCAAAACGAACTCTTTTTAAAAACTAGGGGTGATCTCAGGTGCACCGGAAGGGTAAGCAAAATCCTGCTCCACATGTGGCACCCGTCGTGTTGCTTATGTTATAAAAAATCCGGTAAATAGTCTAATTCGGTAGGTCACATTCATGAAAAGGAAGGGGATTGTAGTTACGACGTAAGGAACATATCCGATATCTTTTGTGAAACGGTTATTCCATACCGGTCAACCAGCTCGTGATGGCGTCCGTACAATTTACGAAGGGATGATTTCAACTTCACCAATTTGAACTCTTTGTTTAATAGTTTCCTTGTGAGCAGCAACCCTCTATCAAGAAAATCATGATAGGAAATGCAGGCATGGGAATATCGTATCAATTTGGAGATATATACATTTGTACCCCGTATGCAGGTGCTGCTTGAATGTTGCTACTTAGAAGTAGAAAGTTCACAATTGGAAAGCTGAAATCATCCCTTTTGTCGTATAGTTTTGTTTTCAACCAACCCTCATTGTCAATATCTAAATGTAAGTCAAGATATGAGGCCGACTTAACTGTATCTGTTGTATCCTTTATCTCTGGTTCGATGGGATAGATGCGTTCCAAATTTTGAAATGTTCAGTGAAAGAACGTCATCAATATAGCGGAAAGTAGAGTTAAAGGATATTGCTAACTTCTTATCTTTCTTCCTAAGAAGTTCCTGTATGAAGTTAGCCTCATAATAATAAAGAAACAAGTCGGCAAGAAGAGGGGCGCAATTGGTTCCCATCGGAATGCCAACAGTTTGTTGAAAAACACGTCATCCGAACGTAACAAATATGTTGTCAATCAAGAAATCAAGCATCTTGATAATGTCAGTTTCAGAGAATTTTTTGTTTGAATCAGAGTGATCCTTTACAAAGTAGGATTTATCCCTCCCTAAGACAAGATACTTATATCTACGTTTTACATTTCAATGCAATATCAAAGAAATCTTTGAAATCAGTTGCATGTGAATTTGTTGAGAATAATGTTATAGAAGGGTTATCAATATTTACATCGTCAGCTAATAATGAATTTGAAGATTTTAGCATAAATGATGCAAGTCTTTGAAGTTTCACACATTTGTATTTCAATTAAGAGTATTGTTGTTTACACTTCTTTCTATTTTAATTAACACGAGGTATGGGAGTTAACGTTCCATGTCAAACGGACCAAGAACAGTCAACTGCATTTCTTTTGACAAGCGTTGAGTTATTGTTGAGTGAGACTTAACATACGTACACAACTTTTACTTCTGCATCGAAAAACTAAAAAGATATGGACTTGTTGCTGTTATAGAACAACAACAAAAATTGTCGCATATACACATGTTTCCCCATTGATTTCAAATCATTTTTGAAACATGATTTTGTTGTCAACATTTGTGTCGAAGATTTCATGTATACGTGTTAATACAGTATTACATTGTCTGTATCATACAACGAAATGTTAACAGATCAACACGACTAGAAAGATAATATTATAAATATACAATTTAATCTTATTCATACAAGTTTACAATTTATTGGACCAAAAACTAGAGACAATTCGGAAAATCATAGCTTATAGATATAACCAGAATGTTTAATTAATATTGTTCTTACCGATTGATAATGGATTTATGTTTAATGTCCAATCGCGAATAGTACATGCATGTGTACCTTCTACTAGACTAACAAACTAAGCCGGATTATAAAAGTTATAATTCAAAAGTTCACTGTACTTATGAAAACATGCTGCGAGTACTCTTAGACCTGTAGTTGTTGTCTTTTTGTTGTTGGGATATACAAGTACTCGACAACGTCCACTCTGTGTAGTATTTCTATTTGTTTCAATCTAATGAGTTAAGCCTTGTTCAACAGATTTTTATAGTTCGTTCTTATGTTATAATGTTATTGTCCTTGGTTAGGGGTGGGTTGTGATCCCGCTAACATTTTTAACCCCGCCACATTCTGTATGTACCTGTCCCAAGTCAGAAGCCTGTAATTCGAGGATTTTCGTTTGTTGATGTGTTATATATTTGTCCTTCGTTCATTTTTTGTACATAAATTAAGCCGTTAGTTTTCTCGTTTGAACTGTTTTACATTTGTCATTTCGGGGCATTTTATAGCTGACTATGCGATATGGGCTTTGTTCATTGTTGTAGGCCGTACTGTGACCTATACAAGCCAATTTCTGTGTCTTTTGGTCTCTTGTGGAGAGTTGTCTCATTGGCAATTATACCACATCTTCTTTTTTATGTGTCACCAAACCCTGACCAATTTTCTGATTGCAAACCAAACAGACTATGCTCTTTCTCTAAAATACAGAATTCATGACTTTTAAATGACTCGGGTAGAACGTATGACTTCTGTAATTCGGAGCGAGCACGCTAACACAGAGGCGGTTTTTCTATCAATTTTTATTCTAACAAGACTAAAAATACTTGTTACATTGTTGATTTTTATCAAGGTCGTGTTTGTTAACATAGCTTTGTTTGTTCTATTACATCCTTGACTTTCCAATTTTCGGCTTTGGTCGTTTCTAATTGAGGTTGAATCAAGAAAAAACGATGATGACGTATTGAAATTTATATTTTTTTCGTATATTGATATTATATCTAGAAGATGTGGTATGAGTGCCAATAAGACAACACTTCATCCAAGACACAACGTGTAAAAGTAAATCATTAATGGTCAATGTACGGTCTTTAACACGGAGCCTGGGCTCACACCTAACAGTATCATCGCATTGTTAAGCTATTAACTTATAGAAATATGTGTAGACAAACGTTGATGAATACAGCATAACACGTTTTTATCCGATTGCAGGTACTACCTTGGTATTTATATTACTGTTTGTGAGCTTTTATTCTTTTTCTCATGGTAAGTGTTATATTCTTATTCTGATGAATTTATTAAAACAGTAGTTAACGCTTGTTTCGGTTCCAGCAGATTTTTATAATAGAACTGATAAGGAGACGACTTTATATTCTATTTTCATGCGAGTCTTCTTGGGAAGGGTTACGTGCAAGGTTTTCATTTCTCGGTGTGTTTAATACTAAGCTAACTTACTAGTTTACTGTCAGTAATTTAAACACGTAATTCCTGTATTTTGTTATGCAAAATACGTATTTTTATATTGATAGGTAATGTTTTTCTTAATGTTTTTTTTCTTTTCTTAAGTTCTTGCTTATACATGTATGCATGCCGTAAATGCCCTTTCCAGTCCTCCACAGGAAATGAAATTGTCGTCCACTACTATTACACTAATAAATGAGAATTTTGGGGGATAAAGGTTTATAAATCATCAAACAAGCATACACATGTATAAATGCAAAATGGGTTACCTAAAAGACAACCATGGGTCTAAATATTTTTCCTAACGATAGACAAGGGACAACGCCTTATGACAGGTATTTTAATGGATTCTCATTGCTGAAGGCCGTCAGTGACCTAATATGCTTATAGCCACTTATTTGTAACTTCGCTTGATAGCAATCATTTCATCTCTATTTATGTTCCGATTTTTAATCTGTAAGTGATTTCTTTTTTTCATTTAAACAGGTACTTGTTAACAATGATTGAAAAAAAGATATATTCAGAGTGTTTAACACTATATCCTATTGATTGTAGTACAAAATTTCAAAAAAGGATGTAGAATGTAGAATGAATGTTTATAATTCATTTGTTCTTTCAGCTCTAAACTGCATAAAATGTACCAATGCAGAATCCATTTCGGAGTGTCGATCTGAACGCGAGGCTGTGTGTACACCACCATACGAGGTAAATATTAATTGAGCTGAGTCGGATAGAATTCTACCGCATGCACTTGTACGTCTACTTTTCCATTTATAAGACATTAATTCATTTTTTTCAAACATTTAAATACGAAATAAAAGATGACTTTTCGTCTGTGTTGCAGGGTTGTTATAGTAAAATTCATTTTAGATAACAAAAAAAAAACCTAACATAAACCATTGTTGAAGGCGACCTAGAGTTGTTAATTGGCAATCATACCACATCTTCTATTTTACAGAACAAGATATTTTATTCATTATCTGTGTTTGCATAGTTGCCATATTAACAGATCTCAATACCACATATTAATCTACATTTGCTACATTAGTATAAAAAAAGAAGATGTGGTATGATTGCCAATGAGACAAATCTCCTCAAGAGACCAAATGACACAGAGGATAAACAGCTATAGAAAATATTTAAGGTTAACTTAATAAAAACATAAATTATTTCCTCCTGCAGCAATGTTATACAGAAGTGGTAATAACAAGTCTCCTGACTAGACGCTATAATGCAGGATGTCGTTCAAATCGGGTGGGTATTATTATAGTATATAGTTTTGTTTGGTCGAGTGAAATATTTGTCGAATTTTACTCGGAAGTGGAAAACACAGTTCTTCAGAAAAGGCGTCATAAAGCTTGACGTTCTTGTAGTCAGATGTGTATAGTTCTTCATAAAAGGCTCAATAAAGCTTGAAATCGTTCTAGTCGGATGTGTATAGTAACGAAATATTGTTTAATTTCGTCAGTCAAGAATTGAATATTTTTTTTATGTTTAAACTCTTTTTCGTTTTATACCTTTATCGAGTTCGATTTGAAGACAGCAGTATATGGTTGCTTTTAATACGTCGGTTGATTGGAAATACATGAATTATTCTATATGGTAAACATCTGTTTTATGTTTGATTGGGATATAACCATTCATCTCGCCTTTCCAATAACTAATAATTTATTTTATAATTATCAATAATTATTGTGATTAAAAGAGGAATAACCGACTACATTTGTACGCATGTGTCTGATGTGAACTGGGGAGAGGATATTAGCCGTTGACTGGTCTTTGGTCTGTATACAGGTGTCTGATGAGAACTGGGGAGTCGGTATGAGCCGTTGACTGGTCTTTGGTCTGTATGCCACTTACAAACACTAGAACAAAACCAACAACAGATATTAATACATGTATAGCGAATTATTTAAAATGTTCTTTAAACTTATGAAGACTGGAATATATGATGTAGGAACATTCCAGGATTCGGTTGCTAGCGTTTTTCTTGTTTTCTTGCCTAGACATGTTGCTAGCATTTTTCTTTGTACAGGCAAGAAAAAAAGAAAAACACTAGCAACCAAATTCTGGAATGTTCCTTCATCAAATAATGTATCGACAGATATGCACGTTTATATAGAAGGTATTAATCGATGAATTTATTGACAGATGCGTGCCTTACTAATGAAAATATTAATTAAAGAGTTTGTTCACAGATATGTACCCTTATAGAAAAGATAATGGGGAAAAGGAACTCCTTGGACCGACGTGATGCTTCTATAAGTTGTTCGTCATGCTGTTCCCAAAACAATGGAGGAGGTATACCCTGCAATGCAGATCTTTGTGGATTAAGTATGTATCAAGAAGAATTATTTGTTATCTAAAAGAAAGGAGTAGGTCCGGTAAGACATCTTTTTGGCCCAAAAATATAACAGTTTTACAAAATTGTTAAAATGTAAACTTTTAGTTATTTATTGGACAGTTGAATGCTTCTGCTACATAAATATGGGCTGTTTTTGACAATACAATGCACATATATCGGGTTGTAGCACCATTAAGTCATGCTAAATTACTGAAATCTTCAAAATTCTATCATTTTAGTTAAATTTTAGACGGTTTCCTTGTAAAACGAAAGTGGCCGCATTCGTGTTCATCCTTAATATTGAAATGTAAGTTGTATTTTATGATAATACATAACATATATAAAGATTGTGGATGAACACGGATGCGGCCACTTTCATTTTTGACAAAAACCATCTGAAAAGTGACGTTTTTTGGCATATTTGAGAGATTTTTGATATTTGAGCTTGAATCGGATCGTTTTTAATGACTAAATCAGTTAAAATCTTTCACTTATACTAATCAAATCAAGTGAATTAGACACTTAAGTCTTTAAAAAGTGGTCAAAATCTTTCGTCAGATGAAACTGAAATTTGAGGCCAAAATGAGTCCTTACCGGACCTACTCCTTTGTTTACCAAAGAGGTTATGTTTTAACTTTTTAACTCTTTAACTCTGTAACTAAATTTGGAATTAATTTCGAAAATACATGTATCTCTATCGTGCAACAGGAGCGGATTCAGGCGTTGGAGTGGCGGGCGTACGCTCCCCTTAAAATTTGCAAAACATGGTTTGTCCTCGGCTTAAAAAAGTATATTTTGATAATTTTACCTCACAGCATTTTCGAATCGCTCCGATCGGCTAAAAGTTATGTTGGCGCCCCTTACCTTTAAACTAAAAACATAGATCCGCTCCTGTGCAAAGCTATGATTCCTTTTCTGGCTTTAGCTATACTGTTTGTACTTTTTGGATCAAAAGCACTCCCCCTTTTTAATAAACTCTTAGATTTTCAAATAGTATGGCTTCAAGCATTACCGAAGAGACATGTATATCTGATGCACACACAAAAAAAGTAAATGTTATCAGCGGTGCTGGCTCTACTAATACTTCCTGTCAGATTGTTGATGTTAAATCGGATGTTTCATGCAGATAGATTATCACGCTTCCAGAAGGTAAACAAACCGTTGCAATAACTAATTGAGAAATCGTAGGTGGCCTGTAACAATGTCGAAGTTTCCCCTCTATCCGAAAACAATTACAATTTTAAATTATGTCAAGCAACATTTGACAAAAACATTTACCATTCGATTTACTGCTGAATTGGTTGAACATATTTTGACAAATAAGTTAATCGTTGGGTCATCAAACCCAGAAAACTAGAAATTGAACAAACGAAACACATCAAAACATCCAAGATAATGCTGCTCATGGAACATATAAGACAGAACGAACGAGTATGTAAACTTTGTTAGAGTACATTGCAAGATTAGAACATAAAAGCGGCAATAAAAATACTCATTACATATAACCATAAGTCCATTACTCTAGGGCTAGTAAAGGGCTAGTAATGGACTTGTGATATAACTTTAAATAAACTTACTCAAAAGATACAGATATAATAGCTAAAAAAAAATACTTAGTTCATCATAATTTGGTACAGTTGCATTGCTTGAAATTTAATATGGTACTGAACAGTTAAAGGTATAAATGCCACACTAGTTTCATTACTATTTTTTTTTTATTTTATAGGTTCAACGGAAAACTGATCAAATACCAATAATTTTGCAATGAACAACTATTCAAGTTTTAAGAATTACAGATTTAAATTAAAATATGTATCGCTTGATTGTTGTGCTGTTGAGTGGCGGTCGTGTTAATTATATATAACTCAAGTTTTCTGTTTTCCTGTATTCAAATTAAAAATGTAACGTGCAATTCTTAGGCAATATGGTAAATATGAAGGCAAAAAGATGCGATAAACGCCAATGCGATTGCGAAAGAAAAACACAAAAAGAGGACAAAAACACACAGTAACAAAAAATAGACAGGTGTTTGTACCTTTTTTCGATCTGTTACATCATATCGTCATCATGTTAAACAAGAATTTATACCGTTTATGGGTGGATATCTAATACGATTGTTTATCCACAAAAGACCAAAATGACACAGACATTAACAACTATAGGTCACCGTACGGCCCTCAACAATGAGCAAAGCCCATACCGCATAGTCAGCTATAATAGGCCACGATAAGACAATGTAAAACAATTCAAACGAGAAAACTAACGGCCTTATTTATGTAAAAATATGTCAAAATTAAACTCAAAACGGGATAAAGACAAAACACGTAAGCAAAAGTGAAAGAAAGAAACAAAAAAGACCACAGAACAACAACAAATTGGTGGGATGTATAAGTACCGAGCCACGTAAAAAGTTTTTTTTGTTTTCTGATATTTCAGTATGTTGAATGAACTCAAAATGTTCATGACTTCTACCCCTAATTTCTGAACAAAGTGACTTCATATTTGGTCAACAGCTAAATCCTGATGAGTTGTGTGTTTTATTTTGAATGTGCTATAATTTGTATTTCTTTCTAATTTCGGTTACTTTGGATTATGAACTGGCATATGCAAAACTACTTTTTTATTCTTGTTTGTATCCAGAATGAATCACTGTGTTTATATGTATTTGCCTTATGATTTGTAATATCAAAAAAGCGGGAAAACCAATTTAAAGTACTGACAATGTTATTTGAATATGATATAGATATCATCCAGAATCATTTTGAAACGTATTTTCAAGGTATTTGACCGGACATTTCCTACATGTATGAACTTTTTATAACATTATTTGATGTTCATGATGTTTTTCAACATTTTTCAACATTTCGATAAAAATATATTTGGAAAGGTTATCAAAATTTTGTATACATGTACGCTATTATTTTAACAATATCGTGATATTATTTTGACAATATTTTAGTAAATATATTTGAAAATATTATTAAGATATTTTTTCCGCTATACATTTTTATATCTCATATATTTTATGCCGATATTTTCATGACGTTCGACCTTATATTCAACTAGCATTTTTTTAAATGTTTTTTGATTTTGCTTGGTTTTCGTGTTGTTAAAACTGATACTATGTCATTTATCATAATTAGATTAGCAATTGTGTCTTTCAAAAGTTTATTTACTCTAAACAATGTCACTTTATTTTTAGGTACGTTTTAACTTCTTTATTTTACAATGGCATGCATGTGCACTATATTATTCTTCGTTTTAGTATATTGCGGTCTTTAAAATTTATAAAAAAAACACAAAACTTATAATCTTTAATTTATTGATAGTTGCATGTTAATGCCTACCTGTTAGACTGTAAAGTAGGCTACCAATAGTCCAATTAGAAATGACTTCGGTTGTAAATATGTGCTAAATTGGATAGTCTTTGAAAAGGTATATACTATACATGAAATTAAGAGCTCGGGACAAGTCCCTGGCTCTAAATTTCATAGTACATACCTCTTCATAGACTAACCAATACATATGCAACGTGAAAATAGAACAGTTCATGTTAACTATATTGCTTGCGTGCGCATCCCAAAGGAATATTTACACACCGGAAATATATGTAAATATTTCTTGATTGGTTAGAACAGCGATATAAGTTTAGGGTATCATATTTTGACATTTTTATATAGACAGTAAATAAAAATAATGGTATTTTTTGTTTAATTGACTGTAAACTGATTTTATTACTTTCATTAATTAACGATGTATCATGGTTTAGTCCGGCCGATTGGTGCAGATATAGTGCAGAATTGCTCACTTAATGATGAAAGCATGAAACTTTGCATAGTAGTTCTTGGTTATATACCCTTTGATTTCAGCTATGGACCCACTCTGAAAAATCCAATATGGCTGCCATTTTCAATATGGCGGAAAAACGGTATAAATATCAAGATTGTCCTAAAGGTATTCTGTATAATTTCGGAAAAAAAGGTAATGATTCTTCAAAAATGGACTTCTATTCATTTGGTTGATTGATTCGATCCACCAAAATATCAATCTAATACAGGTAAAAAAGATGATGAACATACTTTTTAACCTACAATATAAAATCAAACAGACCTAGAAAAATACAATTGCACGTGAACGCTATCTGTTTATATTTATTTTTATGTCTATATCGGGTTATATGACCGTCGGCACGATGGTTAATTATATGACGTCTAGACAAAAATACATATGAAATATGGATACATATTATTGTCCATGTTATTTAGTCTCTACTGTCGATGTATTTTCTTGTACATTGACATGTGTTTATTTATTTACTAGTACTGCGTTTGCAATCAGTCTCAAAGTTAAATGTGACTTTTTAGATTTTTTGTTATTGCGCAATTAAGAAAAAACTGTATTGACACCTATCGCATTTTTTAAACCATATAAAATGCTCAGAAATAATGTTCCATTTTAAAAAGTTTGCTACTACAGGGACTCCTGTAAAATGAATCGCAGTAAGGTATAATAGACTTTTGACTCCGGATTATATAAATTTTCGACGGGTTACCTATTCTGCAGTTGGACATCCTGGTATTCAGTCAAGTAAGAGCGACCAAAAGAAGTAAAATCAAATATACAATCAGTGCAATTTGGTAGGAAAGATTACTGTTTTCTGATGATTTTGTTGTGTATAGAAAACATAAAACAGTTAATTTCCCACCAAAAGTGTACCGATTGAAAGTTTGATTTGACTTACCTGACCAAGTACCAGGATGTCCTACAAGATAATAGGTAACCTGTCGAAAAAATATATATTCCGGAGTCAAAAGTTGATATTATGAAAATGGTCTATTATATAAGGGCAACAGTAGTAAACCGCTTTTCAAAAGTCATAAATCGATTAAGAGGAAACAAATTCGGGTTACAAACTAAAACCGAGTGAAACACATCAACTATAAAAGGAAAACAACGGAACAACAGAAACATTGAAAAAACCAAAAACAAATGCCAACATACATAGAAACGGACTTTTTGATAACAACTGCAATATTCCTGGCTTGGTTCAGGACAATTAAGGAAAAAATGGTGGGTTGATCCTGGTTTGATGGCTAGCCAAACCTTCCGCTTATATGGCAATAAAAATATCGCAAAAATGACAACACTGCGTGACAGGAATACAGTACAAACAAACGCAAGAACGCTCAGGACAGAGAAATACATAAATAAATTATATAATAGTACATTACAACATGTCAACAACAGAATAACAACGGACATGTCCCATTAACGACAGCACAGGACACCACAAACAGTGGCGTATTTTTGTGTACAAGATTTTGTTAAAATATTAATGTGTGCTGACTTTTTTCATTTTGACTCTCGCCTTCTTTCCACAGGTGACACAACTTTATATCCAATAATAAACGAACCAGATAAATGTGTTATCCCTAATGATACAAATATAACATACATGCACATTAAGCATTGACTTTTTTTGGCACAAAGCTGCAAAGGTTGACAAAAGATTGGGTTTGATTCTATTTAAATATTTTCGTTTGTATTAGTTTCTTAGTTTATTGAATATCTGATAGCATCATTATATTATTTTTATATCAGCGTAATGAATTATCAGAATAAAATTAGCATGACATGTAGTCATGTCCATATTTTAAGCCTGGTATTTATGACGTGATTATGACAGAGAAAAGCTTCATCAACATTCAAATACATGTGTGTGGTTTTTTTTTTAATTTTCAATGATGGCGACAGGCTTTCAAAATAGTAATAACTTGAACAAACATTTTGTGAAAATAATCAATTTTTCACAATTTGTGCATAACATTTAAATATAGTTTTCTCTTGTTTGTTAATGCTTATAATAATGAGTTATTGAGATAAACCCAATGGTTAGGGTTATGTTGTAACATTGTTATGCAGAGCGAATGTTGTGTTGGATTTGTAATAAAAGCATAACTTAAAAGAGCACGTACTTGTGTCCGTCATTCAGAGCATTGGAATCTGTGTGAACAATTTAGTGACGTTCGTCGCAATATAATCTGTCTTTATGTCAATCGTTTTTATAAATGTATTTCAAACGTCCAAGAAACAGATCATTTACTACATAATCTGTTTCATATGAACTCTTAACCAGCATCTCCAAACATGCATTCACTTCTTTTGATTCGAGCGTCATTGATGAGTCTTTTGTAGACGAAACGCGCGTCTGGCGTAAATACAAAATATAATCCTGATATCTATGATGAGTTTATCTACAACCGCTGGGTCGATGTCAATGCTGGTGGAGTTTTAATAACCCGGGGATACCGCCAGACCAGTAGTCAGCACTTCTGAGCTGAAATGAATTATCATTGATATGTTCATATTTATAATTTACTGTTTACAAAATTTTAGAATTTATGAAATACTAAAGCTTTTCTACCTCAGGAATAGATTACCTCAGCTGTATTTGACAAAACTTTAAGGAATTTTGGTCCTCAATGCTCTTCAACTTCGTACTTTATTTTGGCTTTTTTTAGCTTTTTTGGATTCGAGCGTCACGGATGAGTCTTTTGTAGACGAAACGTGCGTATGGCGTAAATACAAAATTTAATCCTGGTATTTATGATGAGTTTTTTTACAAACACTTGGTCGATGCTACTGCTGGTGGAATTTGAATTCCCTGAGGGTATCACCAGCCCAGAAATCAGCACTTTTGTGATGACATAAATTATCATTGATATGTTCTTATTTATAAATTTACTGGTTACAAAACATTTGAATTTTTGAAATACTAAGGCTTTTCTACCTCAGGAATAGTTTATCTTAGCTGTATTTGGCAAAACGTGTAGGAGTTTTGGTCCTCAATGCTCATCAACTTCGTACTTTATTTGGTCTTTTAAACTTTTTTGGAATCTAGCGTCACTGATGAATTTTTTGTAGACGAAACGCGTGTCTGGCGTAAATACAAAATTTTATCCCGGTATCTATGATGAGTTTATTTATTCACGGGAATGCTTATTCAAATAAGAGTTATATCCCTTAACTAGGCTTCTTCTTAATGGATTTAAAAAAAAACAATTAAAAAAGTCCAATTATTAAACTTGTGTTTTGAATCCCGTAGACCTATTTAACTGTAGAAGACTTTGTTTGTCTTATTTTGTATTTTGATTTGGATGCCTTTGTATTAGTTATATTCATCGATTTATTGTTTATTAAATCATTCGAAACAGTCGAGTTTTTGAATATCAGAAATAAATATCCTCAGCAGCATTTGGCATTTGTTTTAATTTTTTGTATATCAAAGAGAGTACGTCTGTTCTCAATAAAATGTGTCCTCCGAAATTGCTTTTACTATTAATAAAATATTGTAGTACTGTTACCATAAATTTGCCAATTATTACAAGATCCTCATCTGATAATTAACTATAACGATTACAATGCGACCAACACATGTTAATGGAATAATATCACTTCTACTAAGCTTGGGATTTAGTTTTGGACCATTTAAATGGTAAATATTTATAACACAACCAACTACACTATAGTATTCTATATTGTATTACACTTTTTTTTTTAAAACTAAGGCTTTTCTACCTCAGGCATAGATTACCTTAGCTGTATTTGGCAAAACGTTTAGGAATTTTGGTCTTTAATGCTTTTCAACTTCGTATTATATTTGGCCTTTTGAACTTTTTTTGGATTCGAGCGTCACTGATGAGTCTTTTGTAGACGAAACGCGCGTCTGGCGTATATACAAAATTTAGTCCTTGTATCTATGATGAGTTTATTTAAAGCATGTGCATTGTTAGTTATTTGATTGATTTAATTGGTGTTTGCTTTACTCCGCATCAGCGCAAAAAGGTATTGTTAATTATAAATTAGCCTCCCACAGCAGATATTTTAATGTTTTGTAATAAAAATGTAACAAGAGTATATTTAGATATCTATTATAAATATATTTCCAATCTTACTCTGGGTTTTTATAACAAAATCACGAGAAAAATTATTCATTTGTCATATTTAAATGAGACAGCATGATTTTGGAAATAGTATTTTATGATCAACGTTAACTCAAAACATCAAAATGAAATAAAATAAGGAACAAAGTTATACTGCAAATAACAAAACATCTCAAATGCAATACGTCAACTTTAATTAATAGTTTTATATCACGAACTAAATAACTTACACACAAGCCGATTGAAACAGATTATACCTACGTCAGAACAGGACTATAAATTAAACATTGCCAATGATAATGGTCATTCAATTGTACATTTTATTGAATGTCAGTCTACATATGTAAGAAAGATTTTGACTGAAATATGTATTTCAACATTATTGTTTTTTTTTATTGTGAATTAAACTTCTTGAACTATAATTTGTACTGATAAATCGTTTTGTGACCCTAGTTTTTCTTTCATTTGCTATTTTATTTAGTTGGTCATCAAGATATAGTTCATATGCAAAAGTTCTACAAACAAGGAGTTGTCAAATGAATTGTGGAAGAAAGAAAAAAACACACTCTGGTTAAATGATGCTTTTAAAATAATCTATAATTTGTATATTTATTTTTCAAATTGATGAACTCCCAGTGACTACTTATTGTAGATTATCATCGTGTTTCTTGTGAAAAGCGCTTTTGTGTTTTTGTGTTCCTGATGTATCGATTTTGTTTTCTACTTTATTATCTCCGTAAATTTTATCTTGAAGAAGTGCTATTTTCTTTCAAGGATTATGTACCCTTTTGTTGATTCAATGCTAAACATATGGAAATTTTATAGAAAATCCACACCCTTTATTCTTGTACTCTCATATTTGGCAATTTGGTGACTGATAGATATAGCATTATTGCATGCAGTGCTAGCATTGATTTCCTTAAACCAAGTTTATTAATTGAGATTATAAAATTTTTATATTTTCAATAATGTGGTTTAATTCAATCAAATATTCGTGTGGGTGCGTGGGCGTTGCAGCCTGTAGCTCAATGCCATATTTGGCATGGCCATAGCGGCGATCGCAGCATGAATCAGAATTTTGGAATTCCCGTATCAGCTAGAATAGAATTTTGGAATTCCCGTATCGGGCACTTGTTAATTTGCTGTCGACAAGAAAGCAAGTGTTACGCAAATAAGTTAAAATATCCAGAAAAAGAAGATGCCTAACAAGAGAAATGCCGTTGGATCGCCATCAAGGGCCATGGGGAAGAAAAGAAGAACGACCAGCAGGACAGGAGGAAAACAAGTGCAGCCCGAAGAAATTGCCCAAAAGAAAGACGGAGCTGACTGGAGAAGATCTGCCAAGAAAACAAAAGAGGTCGGACATGTGGTGGCAGAAGTACCTGAGGAAAATACTGATATCTCATCAGGTAATGAGTCGGAGGAGGATGCACGGGCATTCCCCTCTTTAAGGCACGAAATTGCAAATAATTCCATTGATTTCACTCCGTCACAAGAATCTAGCGTTCATGACACAGTGGGGGAACACGTGTCTTTTAAAATTAAAGAAAAAATTTGGGAGGGAAAATTTATTAAGCTTCATTCTCTTTTGAGAACGCAAAAAGAAATGGAAGAGGTTGACGAGGGCGATTTGAAATTAAAAAGGGGGAAAATTTGCATTGAAAAAAGATCGTCGGGGGTTTATTTGTCAATAAATGAATGGACTTCAGCATTCATGATTTTTATGAGTGTCTACATTGAGAAATACAGCACACGGGCACAGGAATTGTTAAAATATATGCGCGATATAAGATTAGCGGCAACTAGGTCAGAAAACTGGGCTACCTATGACGAGCAATTTAGGCTAAAAGTAGAAAAGAATCCTAATTTATCTTGGGGAAATATACACGGTGAATATTGGCTATTACACATCACATCTCCAACAGTACACAACAGTTTGTCAGTGCAATCACAGGGTTATAGAACAGATACACAAAATCGTGGTAATTATAACTCAAATGCAGCTACACTTCCAAACAATAGAACACATCAAAAATCACAGGTAACTAGTGGAAGTGTAAATATGTCATGTAAATACTATAATAATGGTACTGACTGTCCCTACTTCCCTCGTTGTAGGTTTAAACACATATGTGAAATATGCAGTGACAAACACAGAAAAGCCCAATGTAATAACCGGGCGCAAGGAAGAAATAACAAAAAGTATTAATTTTTATTCATTGGGAAATAATCCTATAAAAGTATCAGTCTGGAAAATTATTTAGAATTCTACCCACTTAACAATGTAGCACATGAAATTATATCTGGTTTCAAATACGGTTTTTCATTACAATATTTTGGCTCTAGGGAACCAAGGGAGAGTTCCAATTTAAAAAGTGCATTACAGCTACCCAAAATTTTTAAAGAAAAATTGATGAAGGAAGTTAAACTTGGTCGTATAGCTGGCCCTTTCAGATACCCACCTTTTCCAACACATCAGGTATCACCAATGGGGCTAGTGCCAAAAAAGGATGGGGATTTCAGACTTATTCAACATTTATCCTATCCTGAGAATAATTCAATAAACGATTTTATTGATAAAGATCATTGTTCAGTGCAGTACAGTTCAGTGGACGAAGCAGCATGTTTGATTAATAGACACAAAACATTTGCCCGATTAAGTCAGTGTGACGTAAAAGCGGCTTTTCGTTTGTTGCCAATTGCCCCGCACGATTTTGACTTGTTGTGGATAAAATTTCAGGGTGAATATTATCTTAATAAAATGCTCCCTATGGGGGCCTCAATAAGTTGTGCCCTGTGGGAGAAATTTGCAAAAGCTTTGCATTTGATAATACAGCTAAAAAGCGGAAATGATGATATCCTCCATTATTTAGATGATTTTCTTTTTGTCGAGTCGAGCCAAACAACAAAAGTTGGCAATACTTTGAAGTTATTCCAAGAGGTATGCAACAAAATAGGTATTCCTCTTGCTAGTGACAAGACTACTTTGCCGACTACATTACTTATGTTTTTGGGTATAGAATTTGATACACAGAATTTAATCATGCGACTTCCATATGAAAAACTTGTCAAACTCTCACAAAAAATCAGAGATACCTTGGACAGTTCTAAAATCTATAATACCAAAATTACGAGGTCCAATTTGTCAGCCGTCATCACGTAAAAACGACGAATCAAAGAATTCAACTTTATATATAACTAATATAGTACAAAGGTGTAGATTAAAAATTACACCACTCCAGGCCCTTTTGTTTTCCACGTAATTAATATTGCCAATAATTAAAAAGTTCCGGGTTGAGTCCGATACCGATACCAATGGTATATTCACCTGGTACCTATTACCTTATTTGTACGTTCCGCATCTGACAGGCGCACCACCAAACGGTGTATTCAGGATTAATATGCTATATACACGGGTCATATTCACAGGGTTGACACTACTAGATTGTCAAATTGTTACCTATTGTATCATTTTAATCAGTAAAACTTTCTAAGATAACAATACGAATACTAAAAATCTGGACTAAAATAAGGCGTATAGATACAGTTTTCAATTTGTTAGCGGGCATGACGTAAAACAGCGATTCAAAGAATTCAACTTTATAACTAATATAGGACAATGCTATTGGTTAAAAAATATTCCATTCCAGGACCTGTTGTTTTCCAACTAATTAATACTACCAATAATTTATAAGTTCCAGTTCGACGGATTCAAACAGAAAGATTTGAAAGCAGAGAAAACTGCTTTTCTTATAATCGGCATGACTTTATCAGATGACATTACTAATATCAAAATAAGGCTTGCGCATAGTTATATACTTTAATTCAGTCACGGACCCGCGATATCACGGGTGTGTTCTAGTAACTCTTAAAGATATGCAATCCCTTCTTGGGCTCCTGAATTTTGCTTGAAAGGTAGTTGCTCCAGGCCGCACCTTCTGTCGCAGACTCATAAATTCAACAATTGGGGTAAGAAAATCGTATTTCAAAATTCGAGTAAACAAGCAGATGAAAGCAGATTTAGAAGTTTGGTTAGACTTTTTAAAACAATACAATGGTGTAACTGTAATAACAGACAATGTATGGGTTTCAAATGAAAAATTAGAGTTGTTCACTGATAGTGCAGGGGGGTCCAAAGGCGGGTATGGGATCTATTTTGCAGGTCAGTGGGCCCAAGGCACATGGCCAAAACATTGGGTTGAGACTGGAATCACCAAAGATATGACATTATTAGAGTTGTTTTCAGTTGTAGCTGCTCTTATGTCCTGGGAATCCTATTTTGTTAACAAAAAAGTTATTTTTCATGTTGATAATCAGGCAGTTGTTCAAATCATTAATATGAAAACTAGCAAATCAAGTAGAGTTATGACTTTAGTAAGACAGATGGTTTTAATGAACTTAAAAAATAAAATACATTAGTTAAGGCAATTTATATCCCTTCAAAACAAAACCAAATTGCTGACTGTCTTTCTCGTTCTCAGTGGGGGAAGTTCAGAAGCCTAGCTCCAGAAGCAGACCAGTGGCCAACCAAAATTCCAACACAGATCTGGAACATTTAAGTCAGGTGGCTGATTATATTGTCAATCAAGGTGTGTCCAAAAATACACAAAAATCATACAATTTGGCTCTGTCAAAACTTTGTACTTTTAGATCATCTTATAAATTGAAACAGGATTGGCCGGTGCCAGTCAATGATTTGGTAAATTTTATAGCTTTTTTGTCAGTACAGGGTCTTTCGGGGGGAACCATATCATCTTATATATCAGGAGTTTCATACCATCATAAAATTCAAGGGATACAGGATACTACAAAATTCTTTATAATTGGAAAGGCATTAGAAGAAATATAAAGAATTCAAGGGGGAAAACGTAATGACATTAGAGCACCAATTACAGTGCAATTGTTATCAGATATGATTAGTTGTTTAGATAAAGTATGTAAGAATAAATATGAAGCTGCTTTATTTTCAGCAGTTTTTTCTGTTGCCTTCATTGGTTTGCTAAGAGTAGGGGAAATCACTACTTCAAAATCCAAGTCTGTTATAAATGGCTCCAACTTAACAATTTCTGATATTTTAGTAAGGAGAAAAGTCCTGGAGCTAAGAGTAAGGTGGTCAAAAAATTACCAAAAGGGAAAGTCTGTTACTTTGTTGATAGCTGAGAACGGAAAAAACTACTGTCCGTTACGACTCATTAACGAATATTTAAAGGTACGACCTACCTGTAACAATACAGATTTGTTTATCCATTATACTGGTATGCCTTTAACTAGATACCAATTCAGTAGTATACTGGAAAAAGCTTTACATTTTCTTCATATTAGTAAAGGCCATTTTAGGTCACATAGTTTTAGAATTTGGGGAGCCACGGAACTAGCCAGGCAGGGGGTCTCAGAGGAGGTAATTATGAGATTAGGCAGATGGAAATCGCATGCTTATTCTCGCTATATTAGGTTACAATTTTTCTAGTTTCAAAAAGCTAACAAGCTAAAGGTTTTCACAGGTCCCAAGATTTTATGGATTGTTGGAAGTTCCCTTGTTCATTGGGCCAACGTAGAGGCGAAGAAATATGGTAGGAACAACCTGGGACTGGGGTCAAAAGGTGTAACAACATACTGGATTGGGCAACCTGGTTTACAAATTAAAGATTTGGACTCCCTACTGGACGCAAAAAGAAAAATTTTACCTTCTCCTCATTTTATAATAATTCACTGTGGAGCTAATGATTTGACAGATTTAGAATTGACAGGGAAGGGTTTAATGGAAAATGTAAAATGTTCTATCCTACGTTACAAGGCTTTATTTAAAAATGTTATTATAATATGGTCTTCAATGCTACAGCGCAGATACTGGCATTTTGTCCCCTTGAATGCGGGTGCAATAATCGAACAGAAGAGAAAAAGAGTGAATTCAGTGGTCAAAAACTTTGTAATAGAAAACGGGGGGAAAGCTATATTACATGAGAACATTAGGGCAAGTGAAGTGTCTTTATACAGAACAGATGAAACTCATTTGTCACAAACTGGAAATCAGGTTTTCTTAAATAATATACAAGGGGGTGGGGGGGTTGAGTCTTTCCTACGCACAACAAAATCAACTTTTCCAATGATTCAATAATGAAAATTTGTGGAGGTGATAACCCCAGTCAGATTTGGTAGCTGACTGGGGCTCTCATGTGGCGGTCCAGGGAGACTGGTAGTGATTGGGGGATTATTTCACTCGGCCCTTGCTCTGGGCCTGACAAGTTCTACAATTTGCAGGTTTGGAAAATGTGGTTAGTGGTTACGGTGGGGTCTACAGATGGGTAACTCTGGGACCCCCTCCACCTCATCTTATAGAGGGGAGGCCTACACCTGCCAACAGGTGGGGCACTAATAACTGGAGCATTGGTAATACGAGTGTTTTTCCCCGGTCACTCCCCATGGTAGGTGGTGGTGTAACCGTGTTTAACTACCAGGGGTTTTATGACACTATGTCAACATAGGTCAGCTGATAGCCATTGTGTATAGGTAATCGGTAGTCACCCTGGCGCCTCAACAAAATATTATAAAATACTCTGTAGCCAAAGTAATGCCACAAAGTAAAAATGTATATTCTAGTCATGAAAATGTAAATACAAATTGGTGTAATAAAATGTATGTTTAATTCAAAGGATTGTTTTTGTATTAGTTGTAAAAGTTATAAATGAAAAACAGAGGATGGAACCTCTACACAAATGAGTATAATATACAGAAAGTCTGTATAATGTTAATTTTGGTATTTGTGAATTGCGGTAAAACAACAGATAAAGAGAGACAACTCTAGATGAATTTTTAATCACTTTGTGATTAAAGGTAGGACTTCAACATAGTTTAGAAATACGTCAACAACTCTTGATCGTTGTTCTTCATCTCATTGTTATTCGTTCAGTATTGATATAGGGTCTTCTTCTATGAGTATTGCAATTAATGTAGTTATTGGTTAAAACAAATATAAATATGGTCCAAATCAAGTACACCTTTTAGGGTGCGCTCGACTTTAGTGACTCAGCACGAGGTGTTTTGGAATTTACAGGTTGCTTAGAACTTTTTGTAAACAATAAACGCTAGCACATCATAGAAAAGCAAGTGAGTAATCTATGTTTCAAATTTTTTAACAAAAGCTCTGTATTAAAGGCTGTGGATTTTCTATAAAAATCTTGGTTTATTTGCCAAAAAGTCCTCCTCTATTTCTATTAAATGCAATGAAACAGTAAATAATAATGCTTTGCATCAAGTTTCCCCTTGGTATATGTACAAAATGGCCTATATCTATTATTCATTATATCTGTAGTTTTGATACTATTGAAGTTTGGAAAAGTTTGTACAAAAATGGCTACAGAAGAGGTCATAAACCTTAATTGCTTTTTCGCGATGCAATGGATACTGCAATGAAGGAGGGCTTGGCAATCATGTTAAAAAAATATTCTAAGGCATCAGTTAAATTGAATGATGGTTTTTTGTTTGTTAAATATCCAGTGGAAAGTATTTCATGTATATTTAGGGCAAGAACCAAGTAGGTTGACCGCAATTTAATAGACAATTGAACGGTTACTAAAAGAAGGATATGCAAAACTGTTTAATCGGGTTATCTCTAAAATGAATACAATCTGTAGAAAGATCAGTTAAACACAATTTTGAAGGCAAAGGAATGCTATTGTTTAGATCCATTGTTTTTAGCTTAAGACCTAAATCGACTGTTTAATTCAATTATTTATACAAGACTTTACAAATTGTTTAGTAACAGGAAATATCATTTTATTACAAATGTATTTAAAATCGCCGAATTGGGCATATATATCCATTTGTTGTAATGACAGAACAATTTCTTTACTGAAATAAAGTTAAAATAAATTGTTTTGTTATTGAGAAAGAATGTGTATTTTGAAGGTTATCAACAAATTGTATTGCTAACCAAATGTTAAAAAAGACATAAACACATGAATTATACAATATATCAGGCTAATTATCTTCACAACTTATCGCGCAAAATAGATTACTAGGGTCAGCAATGGTCAGCTGTTTAAGAGTTTGATTAAGGAAGACATTTATCATTTTTGAAGTATGAAAACAAGAGTTTTTGCATAGACTAAGTAAATCATTGTCGTTTACGAGACTTTGTAAAATTCTTAAGACACATCTTAAAATTACAAGTCAACAATATTTGTTTATATCTTTATATATTGTAAAAATTTGTTTATATTTTTAAATTATTTTTGATGAATCAAAACTGTCGAGTTACGTACAACTTTTTGTAGTCTTTTAACTGTTATTCGAAATAAAAAAATTGAACTACGACAGTTATCAAAGGTACAACACAGAGAAAATGGTGTTTGTTTTCGAATAAAAATGTGGTCCACTATACATGTATCAATATCATACTAAAAAGTTCTAATGAAGGTGATGTTAACAATAATTATAATAGGCAACAATGCATAAATCATATACCATATATCATATATGTTGCTAAAAAAGGTACCGATATAAAAAATATGAAACAATTCAATTGAAAAAAAATGACGGCCTTATTTATTTCATAACAATTTACGAAAAACCTACTTGACAGACACAAATCAACGACAACAACTGAAGTACAGGCTCTTGACTTCGAACAGGCACATGAAGACAATAAATAAGTGTGTAGGGGTGGGATGGGGAATTTTTAACATGCTCAAAGGAGCCACACACCCTTAATAATACTTTGAATAGTTTTGTCTCCATTATTTTCATAGTAAAATAAGTTTTATTTAATTACTCAGTGTTAGAAAAAACTCATTATCTATATGATAATTTCGATCCTTAAAGGTGTGCAATAAAATTAATAGTAGTATTCTTAATAAGATGAGAATGTCCAGATGTGAAAGTCAACTTACAAATAAACAGAAGTCGTGTTATGAACACCCTTGAAGTATTTACTTCAACTTGATTTAGATTTCTACATGTATCTCATTTCAATCAATTTTAATGTAGAATCGTCGCGATGTAGCCTCTATGCTCCGACGCATACAGATATCTTAATAACTATTCATTCTTACATTTGATGTTAACCCATTTCTATTGTTTTAACATTGTCATTTTTGTTATAAGGAGGTGCGTCTAGTATTTGATTTGTATACAAAGCATCATTTAGAAGAGCAAGTGATTGTTTACGCGTCATGCAGAGCGTTATAATCTGTATGAATGATTAGTGACGTTTGTCGCAATTAATATCACCTGCATGCGCCAAACCAATCTATGTAATGGTATCATATCAACATGACAGGAACAGTAACTACATAATACAATTCAATTAAATCCACTCAAAATTAAAATGTCACTTTTTATTTAGAAATTATTGTGTGCATTTATAATTGTATAAAAAAAGTAAATGAAAATGCAAGATTGATTATTGCAATTTCACGAAATAAGCATATAGATATATGAATCAGATATCAGAATGCGAGTTCTTATTGCGTTTTTGGAAGAACGATATAAAATAAGAAGATGTGGTAACACACCCTTTTTTGCATGCATTACAGATCAACATAATAAACCTAACATTGCAATTAAAGATTGATTCATTAAAATAAAGATTTGCATACTATGAACCTGAGGTAATGTTAAAATGAAAAATCGCTTTATAAATTATATACAACCGAACCGATTTTAAGGCTGGAAAAATCTAAAACCAATAATATAAAAATCAAAGATCTAACCAAATAGGGCATGAAATCGAACATTCAATATCAGAAAATATCAACTTTCCCCAAGGGAGTTTGAACCAAACCTTCTAAGTTATTTAAAACTGTATCAGCTGAGTACTTTGTTACTCTCTCTAAAAGACGTTTGGTCAACCTTGACTTCGTTTACGTTGACAATGTTTTCTAAGGGTAACAATCTGCTCTATTACACTCTATGGGTTATTTTTATCCTCAACATTTAAAATTGTTAGCAATTTTCAATTCCGTTAACAGATTACGTTTAATCATATATACTGCATGTGCACATATGGCATGGCATGTTACTAAAGTCAAGTTTAAAAAAAGATCAGTGCTCAGTGTGTATTACATTAACAATTTATAATGTATTGTACGTCATGGGTTATGAACATTTATTTAATACTGTCAATAAAAAGGATAATGAACTCGAGGAAAAATCAGAATATAACAAAGCATGTTGATCATTTTGTTTTAAAAAGTTGGATTTTCCGTATGTTGTTTTTGCCAGATGTGAGTGAAACAGGAGTCTGGTTTGTCCTCAATGCTGTATTCTTCAATCTTTTTAGCCAGTTTCTCTTGAATCTATTTTTAGGTCACTATTCTCTTTTCTGTTTATTTCAGCATACCGTTAGTCTCTATACTTTATATTTTTTATGCTTCTCTTTTCTTTTTTTTTTGTCCCATTATTCTGTTTTCTGTAAATTCAATCTAGACCCTCATACCATGGAATAGTTGCACAAGGTTCTTGACCCTACATATAGCGGTCAATGTGATCATCCAAATTAATAAATCATCACTATATCTACCGGGAAGTGTTAATTATATTAATGCACGATTAAATCATTCTGGCAATTATGGAATCTTGGAACCTAAATCACTAATATAATGTAAAAAGAAAATCCCAAGAGAAAAAATATGCTGTTTGTCCAATAAAAGTGTAATCAACTATCATGTGAACGATTGTTTTAGTATGATATGGTCGAAATCTCAAAGTTAACATCTTTTTGGGAAATGAGAACGCGTTTATATATTTTCAAAGGCATGTGGTAAAAATGAAAGGTGTCGATACAAAGCCATTTCTGAAACATTGAAAGATCAACAATGTGTTTATCAAATTATCTGTCATCAAAATACATTAATTTATTATAGATCGATATCGATATCTTGGACATCAAAAACATTATGATAGGTAAATGTCGATATTATATACACATAAAGAAAGATAAATTAAAACAACAAAAAAAACCAAAAAAAAAACAACCCCAAAAGCATACAAACACATTTGACATAATTTGACACCATTGAAAATGAAGTTTTATAACTAAATGATAAAGAGGACTTTGTGAGACTTAAAAGACAGCAAAGACACATTTTCTTTAATTGCATGAAGTCTGAAAATATTAGTATAATGTCTTTAACAAAATCTGTAATCGATTCAAACTACTAGATGATACTCATTTATTTCAAGAAAATGTTTTTGATAGATTTTAAATTTCAATAAAACTTTACTTTACGAACATGAATAACTGTATGAGGGGTCATGTACGATAAGGCCTTGGCTTCCATTTTAGAGAAATTTAAACTGTTTATTCAGAAATTATTGCGTACATTTATTATTGGAAATTCATAAATGGAATCAACATACATGATATACAATGAAATTGTGAATGGAAATGGGGAATGTGTCACAAAGACAACAACCCGACCAAAAAGCAGATAACATCTGAAGGCCACCAATTGATCTTCAACGAAGCTGGACAATGTCGCACCTCGGCAGGCCCCTAAATGAAATTGTGTACAAATTCTTTGAAAATAGACGTCATACAAAACTCGAAAACATATAAATGATCTAAAATTTAAAAGAACAACATGCATGACTAACAAAGCCTTGGGACAGGCGCAAAAATGCTACTGGATTTTACATTTTTTGTGAAATCTCAACTCCCTGTTACCTCACCTAGTCAATGTTGAATAAAGAAACACACGGCAATACGCATAGTAAAACTCATATATTGGATACCAGAATGAGAGTTACAAAAATGTATCCTTATTACGAGACTCTTCGAATCGCTATGATTATTCGCTACATTTCATTACTTTATTTTTTTTAACTTACAGTACATTTTTTTTCAAATAGGTGGAGAAATAGTTGGTGTCTCTTTGAACATCTTACATTGTTGTATTTGCTATTGTACGAAGAGCCAGTTGGTAAGTATTTAACTATACAAAATGCAGCTACCTTTATAACATTGGTCCTCAATGCTCTTCAACTTTATACTTGTTTGGCTTTCTATCTTTTTTGATCTGAGCGTCACTAATGAGTCTTACGTAGACGAACGCGCGTCTGGCGTATCAAATTATAAGCCAGGTACATTTGATAACTATTAACACCACTGGGTCGATGCCACTACTGGTGAACGTTTCTTCCCCGAGGGTATCACCAACCCAGGAGTCAACACTTCGGTGTTGACATGAATATCAAAGATATGGTAATTTTTTTTAAATTTACTGTTTGCACATGTTTAAATTATTCAAAATACTAAGGATTTTCTTATCCCAGGCATATATTACTTAACCATATTTGGCAAAACTTTTCGAGTTTTGAGTCCTCAATGCTCTTCAACTTTATACTTGTTTGACTTCTAACTTTTTTTTTTTATATCTGAGCGACGTCCCTAATGAGTGTAGTGTAGGCGAAACGCGCGTCTGGCGTATCAAATTTTAAGCCTGGTACCTTTGATAACTATTTATGTAACATCGCAAACATTTGTTATTTCTTATTCAAGATTCAATGGAAGTAGCAGATTTAAATGGAGGGGCTGCATACATGTATATCAAAATGTATCCCCCTTTTATTCATTGCAAAGTAAAATGCTAAAAACGAACATTTCATATGGCTTGTTTGTTTTAGTTTAGAATGTCAAATTAAGAAACTTCGAATTCAATTGTATATCTACAAACCAGTCCGATGACCGAAATCGACTTTTATAGGGGTTATATATAGTCTTTCAATTGGGATTTTGATTAATATTTTTGGATTTGCAGAAATTCAATAAGTCAGATAGAAAATGATCGATAGCCAAATTATCAGGACAAGATCTACAAATAGATCAAAACTGCCTTAATCGTAAATGAAGCATGTTTTTAACGACGAGTGTTTCTGTCATTGTTACAAGACAGGCGCAATATGTCAACAACTATTTTATCTAATCTATATGATCATGATGATAGGTTTACTGTACGTATGTTATCTCTTGTAAGAACAATCGGGTTACTTTCTGTCTTGTTAAGGCATAGATCATGACAAATATGTTTGAAATTTTACTGGTTATTTTATTTGTTGATGTGGATTTGATTTTTACTGAACACTCTAGAACAGACAACGACTATACGAAGCGCCTTTTGTTAAGTGACCCTGATGTTATTAATTCACGATTAGTTGAAATGGAAAGAATGTACCAACTGTTGAAGAGAGAGATGATAGACATGAATACCACATTGAGCACGGCCCTGTCAGAGGAAAAGGCAAAAACTGAAAACCTGCAAAGAACTTTACAGACGGGTATAGTTTATTATTCATGTTATTGTATTTACAATTTGAGAGTTATGCTTACGATTTTCCTTGTTGAGACCGAATGGCAGTACTACTGTGTTTCAAGATGATCGCTGATTTTGTTTTGATTTTTTCATTCGGAATTCTCCGGTTTTACCCATTAAGCGCCATTACAAATTTTTTTTTACATCACAACACCTTAATTTTCCTCATAATTTTATAACATATTGATTTAAATCTATGTTATATAATTTTATAAAAATTGACAGAACTAATATTGTTAGGCTATCATTAAGCTTGATCGTTTATGAAGGAGCACAAATTGACAAAATTTTCAAGGACATTTTGTCCTGTTCTGTTTTCAATGTTTTCGTCAATAAAAATCAATGCACTCGAGTTTAACCTTTTATAAATAACTCGTAGCATCTTTGCCTCGTACATCATTGTTATGATCAAACTTTAAACAAACACGAACACACACTTAATTTACTTAATGAAAGAGCTGGAATAATCAATCTATCGGTAATCAGTAAACTAAATAATTGCTGTTTTGATTGCACTCATCAAGGTTAGCTAAGGACAAACTTTAAGTAAATAATAGAACTGAATCGCTCACATAGTAAACATTTGCAACATTTAAATCATTTTTTTAATGAACAATGTTTTGTTTATTGGCTATTACATGTATTTACCATCAAATCCACAATTAACATGCCGTAACTATTGAGTTAGCTGCCATATCAACTTTTAGATGACCCACAAAGGTTAAATTATTCCTTAAGAATCTATGAGATAGTATCTGAATTTGAAGCGTGCAAGTAATAACGGAATAATCATCAGTTAAAGAGTTTTCCTTTGTACGATACCATGATCATTCCTGCATGATATTTCGCGGAGTTTTATTTTATCTTTTTTTTTCCATTTATTTTCTAAGCTTTAATACATAATTTCCTTTATGTTATGCGTTAGAAAGGAAATAATAGTATTTAATTTTTAATCTCAACCTGCCTAGAAACCCCGGATCACATACATGAGTATCGTGCATGGATAATTTACAGTAAAGGTCGGCAATATGGTTTATCGAAGTGTAAGCCAAAACAAAATATTTTTACCAATCTGATCCAAGTATTCGTAGATATGCAAAGCATATAAAAATTATTAAAACTTATTTACATTACATGCATGTTTCATTATGATACGTTTTTGTGATTGGATAACAGCAATATTGTGTCATTCTTAAATTAACATTTATTCTAAAAATGAAATATAACTCAGTCATGATGACACGAGCTTTCGCAATAAAATAAACTCGTCTGGTAAATAAAAGTAGAAATCGTGCTTTCGTGATGCTAGCAAATACAAATTATTATAAGTATATTGAATGCTTCGTTGAATAATTTTGTAGGGTTTATACAAAATGTATTTCGGTCTACGCTTTTACATCCCAAACATTTACAAAAAGAAGCATTCACTTCTTAAATATATATCCTTTCTTTTTAATATATTAACATAGTGGTTTTGTAGGCTCTGTGGAAGACATACAAAGATTTCCCGTGCATGATATACTTAGCATATTCTAACACTTGATAAAATAAACATGTTATGCTGTTTATTTTATTTCAGTTTCAGATTCCGGCTCTACATACGTGCGTTGGGGAAGAAAGCAGTGTTCCGGAACGGATACGGAAACCATTTATACAGGTTTGAAACTTTTTTTATGTGTACACATATTTCAGTAAAGAGATCGTTATATATATATATAAATTATATAGCTACAAGGGTAAAGACATAAATACGAAAAATACAAGTTAGTTAATAATTGGGACAAGAAACGAGAGAACGAGAGTAGTGCTCTTATATAATCCGTCTCCGTAAATAAATAATAGTTTATTCTGAATAGCAAAATAATATGTATTTACTTCAGGTGCAAAATGCACATCGATAACTAACTTTTTATATCATTATCCACATTATAATGAAAAACTGAACATTCTATATATAATTTCAGGATTTACAGCAGGACAGTTACAAGATGGTCCATCACTTTCCTCTCGTTACGGTGGTCCTTCAAATATACTTTGCCTACCAAATAACCCCGAAACAAGTAATATAACAACTGTCGGTAGAAGTTTAATATATGGCACGGAGTACGAAGAAACATTTTTTGGAGCAGGTGCGGTAGATGAGGATGCACCATGTGCTGTTTGTAGAAGTCATTACACATATGCTTCCATAATGATTCCTGGTAGAAAGTCGTGTTATAGTGGTTGGAAACTGGAGTATCATGGATATCTTGCGTCTAACCATTATGGATTCAAGGCATCATCATATATATGTGTGGACAATAAACCAGAATTTCTACAAGGTGGAAAGTCAAACCAAAACGGAAACTTACTGTATGCTACAGCAACAAAATGTGGATCCCTCCCGTGTCCTCCGTATGATGACAACTTTGCCGTATATTGCGTTGTTTGTTCTAAATAAAAAAGATGCGTTTTCAATTTTTTTTTTTATCAAACTATACTTTCACTCATATGGAGAAGTACGTTGCCTACGTCATCCCTTTGTTCGTTTATTCTTCAATGATTCCGTGAAATATTGATCATCTACAGCACGCTTTTTTCATTTTTTATCATGTATTTTTCAAACTGTTAATTCGACCTATATTTACGTACAGTTTTGCAAATTATATCTAAAATGTTAACGGAATCGGTACTTTGATAACTATATTCCTATGACATTAATTTATCATTCAGACCATAGAACAAACTGTCTGTATTTTTTAAAATTATTTTTATTCAATTATTTTTCGTGATCGTACATTTTTTGAATGGAATTCCCCTGTTTTGTATTTACTTCTTCTAAAGGCTGAATTTGAACTTGTGATTGTGCTTCTTAAGGTGTTGATAAATGATATTTTTTAAACGACAGGTGGTTACATTTATATATTTATTTATTATAATTGAAAGCAGCAAAGACAGACGTCACGAAAATGAGCCTTTTACAGGAAAGTAATTTAGTAAACAGATATAAATGAACGGCATTATGCATTTGATGAACGTTTCTAAACATGTTGAGAATGATCTGCTTACCCTTCCGGAGTACCTGCCCCCAGTTTTCGGAGGGACTCATGTTGCTAATTCTTTATATTTCTATGTTTTGTCTTGTGTACTAGTATTGTCTGTTTGGGTTTATCTTTGTTAGCCATGGCGTTGTCAGATTATTTTCGATCTCTTAGTTTTACTGTCCTTCTGGTATCTTTCGCCCCTCTTCTGAATTTAAAGTTGTTGCACGGAAATTCATTGAGCCGTCATACGTAATTCCGCAATCAATTGACGATTTTGCCGTCGAAACCAGGTTAACCAGATAGCATAAGTCTTATTACTCTAGGAACAACAACTAACACACATTTGCAATTATACATTTCTGAAGAAAGACACAGAAGTAATTTCACATAATGGTAATACGAGTTTAAGGGAAACCAATAATGATAACAGATTACCTCAGCTGTATTTGGCAAAACTGTTAGGATTTGTTGGTCCTCAATGCTTTTCAACTTCGAACTTTATTTGTTATTTTTACATTGTTGATTTGAGCGTCACCGATTAGTCTTTTGTAGACAAAACGCGCGTCTGGCGTTAATAAAAAAAATCCAATCCTGGTACCTATGATGAGTTAATCATGTTGTGTTTAATATTTATGCAAAAGGTATCATCAAATCATGTTTCCATTGGTATTATTCGGCCCTGCTCCGATCCTGGTCATAGACTATTTGGCTTTACTCGCAAAGTTTGTGATTAGGTTAGTGTAAGGGAACCCATTTTATTTGCGTAAGTATATCTCATTAACATGGATGTTGTTAAGCGCCTGGCTTATTAATGGTCAATACATGTAATCTTTGAAACTTTTGCATAGTTTACAAATAAAATGCATTTTTGGTTCTTGTTGTTCAATTTTTTTAATGATCCAATTTCTAAATTGCATGATTTAATTGAACCACACTGAGCTGATGTACGGTATAGATTTTTTTATCTCTTTTTTATGCTTCTGGATCATAAGATTAGAGTGACAGATAAAAAGTAAAAACACAAAAATACTGAACTCCGAGGAAAATTCAAAAAGGAAAATCAAAAATCAAAAGGCAAAATCAAAAGTCCAAACACATCAAACGAATGGATAACAACTGTCATATTCCTGACTTGGTACAGGCATTTTCTAATGTAGAAAATGGTGGATTGAACCTGGTTTTATAGCTAGCTAAACCTCTCACTTGTATGACAGTCGCATCAAATTCCATTACATTGTCAACGATGCATGAACAAAACAAACATACTCAAAGAGTAAAAATGTCAAAAATAGGGGTACAACAGTCAATATTGTGTTATCATCTTAATATCACTACATAAACAACAAATGTAACAAAGTAGCACAAAAAGGCATACATCAAATTTAACATTCTCATTTTGCTTTTCTTATACGGCTGAATTTATCTATGTAAAGTCTACCCATAAATGAAAGAAGGTTTTCATTACTGGTGTAAAATTGCGCGTTTGAAATTCGCACAGGTAGACATAAAAATAATTTTGTCGTATGACGGCATACATAAATGCAGACTCACGTAAAGTAGATATAACAAAAAACAGACTTACAGTAAAAATAATAAATAAAATAATGGTGTGGTTCAAAGTATGACGGGACACATAAGTACAGTTTCACGTCAAATACGGCTGAATTTATCTATGTAAAGTCTACCCATAAATGATAGAAGGTTTTCATTACTGGTGTAAAATTGCGCGTTTGAAACTCGCACAGGTAGACATAAAAATAATTTTGTCGTATGACGGCATACATAAATGCAGACTCGCCAACAGAACTCCAAGTAATGATCTCAACGGTGGAAAATTACAGCAAACACGAAAAATATGTTCTTCAACCTACTAAGAGCGTCGTCTTAAAAAACAAAGGCAGTAACAGTAGCGCCAGTTCTCTCCAAGACTTCTCAATTAATGAGCAGGCAATTATTCAACCAGACTCAGCGGTACACCTGGGTATTAAACATAATGCTAACTTTAAGAAGACCATCACCTCTCACATAAATGAAAACATATCGAAAGCAAGAAGAAGTATGTATAGCCTGATGGGCGCAGGACTCCATGGCAAAAATGGACTTAACCCTACAACAAGTCTTCATATATTTCATACATACGTTCTACCGGTGTTAACATACGGCTTAGAAATTCTCCTCCCAGATAAGAAACAACTAGATAATATAGAAGTATTATATCGAAAATCATTAAAGCAAATTCTATCCATGCCAACAAATACAGCAGATGTTGCAATATATACACTTGCGGGAGTTATTCCTATTATTGGGACAATTCATAAATCAGCCCTCAACACATTCAATAAAATCTGCAATATGGATTCATCCGTGGAAAAAGACCTTGCGGTAAGACAACTTGCTTTAGTTGGATTTTCCTCTTCTAGCTGGTTTGGTAAGCTTCGCAATCTCCTTGCCATTTATGAACTCCCATCAGCACAGGATATTCTTGATAACCCATACAGCAAGGAGCGCTGGAAATCAATAGTAAAAAAGGCTGTAGACAATTATTACAGAGCTCAAACTACATCTTCTGCTCGTCTATACTCATCGCTTCGCTTCTTATCCACCAATAATCTGCTATGGAATAGACCACATCCAAGCTTAGCCAGCGTAAATACCTCTTCTCAAGATATTAGTAGATTACCGACGAAGTTAAAACTGTTGACAGGTACTTACTATTTACAAAGCAACAAAGCTGCCTTCAACCAAAACACAGTTGATCCAACATGCCTATTATGCAAGGGTAAGCCAGAAACAACCGATCATTTCCTTATGGAATGTCCAGCTCTGCATGAAATTCGTTCACCTTATCTACAAGAATTAGATAATTTTATTGGTAGTATTGATGTGTGCATGAAATGTAGTATCCATAGTAACATCACACTAGACACTAACTTTATATTAGACCCTAGTAGCTTTATTTGTGCTTGTGGTTGTAAATGTAAATGCATGGATTTCTGCTACACTGTAGAATACATCACAAGGAAGCTTTGCTTTGCTCTACATGGACTACGATCCCGTATTATTAAAAACCTTCCGCCAAGCAAGCGTAAGGGTCTTTGACAGTGACCAACACTCATCTCACGAGGCGTACGTAGTATGTCTTTTTAGGTACATATATATATATAAACATTATTCGTCATTGTGCGAAGTGCTCCTTTGAAGGAGGGATTTTCTCAAACAGAACAGAACAGAACAGAACTCACGTAAAGTAGATATAACAAAAACCAGATTTAACAGTAAAAGTAATAATGATAAATAAAATAATGGTGTGGTTCAAAGTATGACGGGATACATAAGTACAGTTTCACGTCAAATGTATATCATAAAAAACAGACTAAACAGAAAAAGTAGTCTTATTGAATAAAATAGTTTAGTCATTCATAGTATGTCAAGATCCTTAAGTAAAAGTAATATCAATAAATGAAATAATTTTGCCGTTCAAAGTATGTGGTTTTACGTAACCACAGAGTCACTTCAAATGAATATCTAAAAAAGACATATAAAAGAATACTATAATACGTAATTAAGATGATAACAAACGTCAGTACGCAAAATCTATACTTCAAGACCATCTTGTATTATTTGTGAAGTTGATACGGAATATTTATCAACAAGTTCTGGGTATCTTCCGATGAACTTTTTAGAAAAAGGACGAGACGTTCTTTGACATACCCCTGGTTCATCAATTTCCTGCTCAGACACTGGTGACGTTTTACAAAGTCTGAATAGGAGCTGCAAGCTCTTGAATACCTAATAAGTTGGGAAATGTATATTCCATATGCAGGTGAAGTTGGTATATTACTACTAAGGTGGGGGAAATTGATAATGTCAAAATTAAAATCGTCTCGTTTGTCATAGATTCTGGTACTGAGATGACTGTGTATGTCAAATTCTTATAGAGTCCTTAAAAAAAGAATAAACTACAGTAACTGTTATTGTTATATAATATAGGTAACACATTAAAACAATACAGAATATTAACTAAAAGATAAAGAGAAAAGAAAGATAAACGGAAAAGGAAGGATCCACAACACAAACTTGTAGACTTGCGTTCCTTTGAGGTCTATGTACATTGTAAGGAGAATATATAATATTTCTCGTACAGACGCGTCTATTTAATTTGCTTTATTTGCAATTTTTTTGAATATGATTTTATATGTGTCACTAAACTTTTAGGAAATAATAATCAATCAATGTTATTGTTGCTATCGTCCTGTTCTGTTTTCAATGTTTTTGTCATACAAACAATTTCTTTTTAAAGTCAAGGACCTAGATGTTCACCTTTTCTAAATAACTCGTAGCATCTTTGCCTTGTACATCATTGTTATGATCAAACTTACACAAACACGAAAACTCACTTTATTTACTCAAGGAAAGATCTGGAATAATTAATCTATCTGTAATCAGTAAACTAAACAATCCCACGCATTTAAGAATGTTTGATTGCACTCATAAAGGTTAGCTAAGGACAAACTTTAGGCAAAGAATTGGACTGATTCGCTAACATAGTAAACATTTTGCAAAATTAAATCATTTGCAACAGTAGCTGCTCTTCCATTAATGAAATATATTAAGTGCGATTTCAACAAGTTTTGATTCAGATCAACTTAATGGAAATTAAAAAGAAGATAGTTATGAGAGAACAATGACATCACAGCTTTATGTATTGACATTTCAGGGGTGACAACTTCATAATGATGTGGTATAATTGCAAATGGGACAACTCTCTATCAAAGAGAAAAATGATATATAAATTAACAAGTACAATGTATTAGTCACCACACGGCGTTCAAAGTTAATCACAATATATATCGTATAGTTAAAACCCATTCCTCTATTTAATCAGGGGTGGCTATGTTGTTCATCTGATTTGAACACAATAGTACATGCCATAAACAACTGCTGAAACTTTAAGTTTTGTGTGTCAGAGAAGATTTTCTTTTAAAGTTTACAAAACGATGGACGCCAAACAGTAACATAAGGCAACATTGCCATTTGGGGCAATTGAGCTAAACTGAAATTTCTGACGTTAAGGAAAGATGAAAATGTTTCTTCACTTAGCGCCGGGGGGAATTAATTCTGATAAACTAAACCTAACTAAATATACATGACTTGTATCAACTATTAAATTTAATAAAGTTTACTTAATGAACCAGTAGACTAGACTGATCATATCATTGGGGTCTTACTTAATTAGCAAAGACACCGACCACACGTTAGCATCAGACATCAGTCTCGGATGAATTTGGTTTGAAGGGCATATTTGATAGATAACTATAATTAAATGTTTGATAGATTGGAGGTTACTCCTAACCAATGGCAAAACATTCTAAACAGGATGCCGACATAACGTGATTATATAAGCAAAGAAGGTTATTCTTCAAAGATAATCATAATCAGGAAATACCCACTGGTTAATTGTCGTCATTAACATACCAGTCCTGTTTTGATAACATTTTATCCGTAAGGACTTAACCTACACGAAATATAACTAAATAAGTATCGATATATACAACAAGAACATATAGATTATGCAAATTATACATGTACATTTTGTATGCCTATAAACAACATTGTTCGCAAGCATACCTAACTTCAAGGTTTAATTTGATAAATATCGATACATACAGTAAGTCCAAATATTCTACATACAAGCATGTCTCAAAGTTTATCTATAGTAATTGTATAATCGTCACATGCTTTAAGTGGCAGAGTAAGACTTTAAAATTAGTATTTGGTTAATTTTGTCGGATGTATAAATACACAGCTGCGCCCGATCAGGTCAAATTTTGGTCTCTTTTTGTTTATTCATTCAATTTGCAGCATCAACTTTCAGATCTAAAATTGTCGTTCTCGTCCTGAACGTACCTAAAGAGGCAAAAAATTCTAAAATGTTCAGGACGACAAAAAGCGTCACTCTATGTTAACATTGCCATATAAGTGGAAGATTTGGCTAGCCATAAAACCAAGTTCGATCCACCATTTTTCTTAAAATGTTCTGTACCAAGTCAGGAATATGGCAGCTGTTATCCAATATTTCTTTTATATGTATGTTGGCGTTTGTTTTTGTTGCACTTCAGTGCTTCTGTTGTTCCGTTGTTTTCCCTTATAGTTGATGTTTTTCCCTCGGTTTTAGTTTGTAACCCGGATTTGTTTTCTCTCAATTGATTTATGACTTCTGAACAGCAGTATGGTCCGTGTATATCTGCGTCCAATCGTTTTTCGTTTTGAAATATCAAAAACAAAAAACAAAAAACGAAAGTGTTTTCATTTTTCGTTTTTGATTTCTTAAAAACCAAACTGAAAAACAAAAGTGTTTTCGTTTTTCGTTTTTGATTTCAAAAAACAATCAAAAGAAAAACAAAAGTATTTTCATTTTTCAATTTTGATTTCTCAAAAACTAAAGTCGAAAAATGAAAGTGTTTTCGTTTTTCGTTTTTGATTTCACAAAACAAAAAACGGAAAACAAAAGTATTTTCATTTTTCAATTTTGATTATTCAAAAACAAAAAATGAAAAACGAAAGTGTATTCAATTTATCTTTCCCCCCACACTGTTTAATTGTCATTCAAAAATTGACAATGTTGTCATTTGTCATTCATTTAAAGGTCGTTAAAGTATACATGCACAGCGGTTGTCAGATCAATACTACTTTAATCGAAGATAATGTCGACGGATGCAAAAGTCTTTATAAATCTAAACAATAAGGGTGCGTGATCTTTACTTTTAAGTTTGGAGAGGTTAATCCAAGATGATAATAAAGAAGCGTAACTAGCCTCTTTTACAAATAAAGCAAACTATATATTGTTGGCGAGGGAAGGGCTCAAGGACCCCAGAAGAACTGGAAAAAATGATACAAAATCTTTCAGACCCTTTCTTAATCAAAAGCGCAAGTTTTGTTTTATCTATTTTATTATGTTCTGGTCTGGGAGCAAAATATATAGATACAGTGTAAGACTTTTAGTATTTACATGTATGAACAATATTAAAAGACATATGTAGAATGAAGAAAAAAATAATGTAATCCACAAAGTAAAGTGTGTGGCTATTGTTAGTTTAAACATATTTATTAATAGTGGATTGGAAATTTTCTCCAAGGAACGGGGATCGAACCGGGAACTTATGTTTTTGTAGTCCGATGCACTAACCTATGTTACTTTTGTATAATGAGGATCAATGGTCTAGTTCCTCGTTGAAGACCCTCCAGCTTCTTTCAAGATGAAGAACAGGAATAAAAGCCCTGTTCATTAATAATTTGCATTTTTTCTATATATTGTGTGCGATTTTGTGCCGTGTACATTTACTCCACATCTCTTTATTTTCTATTTAGGACCTGGACACGGCTCAATGCTAGTTTAGCCCTCCAATGTTAAAGGTCATATGTTTTTTTTTTAAATTATTTGATGCCGTGGGATTGAGATTTTTAGCTTTAATGTAAACCATGTCCGGTTTTTAACTTGTATTAACAGCAAAGATAGCCAGTTTTGTGTTCTGTAATATACTGCAACAGTTTAATTTTACATGTCCGGTAGCATCGTAACTTCTCAAAACATCTTCCGAACGATATTTGGACATCGGTGTCGTGGGCAAGTACAATTGCCAAACCACACATGAACGTTCTTTAGTCTTCGTAGATCTATTCCTACTTGAAGTCTTTTTGAGTCTACGACAAGCAGAACATGATATTTTATACCATTGAATATTGAAGCCATAGTCATGAAGATCGATTACTTGATTGGTGTTCCGTTGACGTAGCCGCAGAACAAAAACGCGAGAGCTATTTTTGAATATTTCTACAATTTTAAGTAGTTTTCCACTCACAAACACAATAATATTTTCAACATTTATAAACATAATATTTGTTTTAACACTTTTTTACTTTTATGTTGTTTTAAAATATCAATTTGACTTGAATTTGGGATCCCACTAACATGTTTAACCCCGCCACATTCAAAATGTATGTGCCTGTCCCAAGTCAGGAGCCTGTAATTCAGTGGTTGTCGTTTGTTAATATGTTATCTTTGTTGTTTTTTGTTCAATTTTTGTGCATAAATTAGGCCGTTAGTTTTCTTGTTTGAATTGTTTTACATTGTCATTTCGGGGCCTTTTATAACTGACTATGCGGTATGGGCTTTGCTCATTGTTGAAGGCCGTACGATGACCTATAGTTGATAATTTCTGTGTTATTTAGGTCTCTTGTGGAGAGTTGTTTCATTGAAAATCATACCACATCTTCTTTTTTATATTTATATGAGTATATTAAATAAACATGTATATACCAATAGTAAGCTAAGTCAGTTTATATCTTGTTTTTCGTCTGACTATACAAAAGGCGAGGAGAGCTACTTTGATAGATCAGCTTGACTGATAAGCTGTCTATATAAAGTAATGGGACAATGCATGGCATGAAGACATCACAAAATTACCGTATGCAATACTCAAAAAGACATCCAGAGCTTACCATATAGTCATCAACTACCAACCAACAGGCCGTGAGCTTTGGTTGGCTCTTAACTCAAATCCAAGAGCATAGCAAAATGTCAAAATATTCTACTCAAACTGGGTGACCTGGGAGAAAAACATTGAAATTATCCAAAGAAATACACACACCCTTCAACTTTTAATAAGGAGATTTGGTATTAATGCAAATGAGTCAACTATCCCATAAAGTTCAAATGTAGTGGATGTAAGCAATTATATATAGGCAACCATATAATCTTCAACAAGGAGACAAAACATACGGTATTGTCGGCTACAATAGTCCATGAATTGAAAAATATGAAACAGTTCAATTGAGAAAAATAACGGCCTATTTTAAAACAACATGAATTACGAAAAACACATATAAAAGACATCAACAAACGACAACCACTGACCACATGCTCCTGAGTTGGAGCAGGCACATGCAATATATTGTGGCGTTTAACATGCTTGTTAGCAGCTGGGACAGTTTTGTTACAGCACAGCATAAGAACAAACTATACAAATCAGTGGAAAGGGCTTAACGCATGAGATCGATACAAAACAGAAGAAGAAAAAAAGGTCCAACAAAAACACATACCGAATGTGGCAGGGTATTTTTACCTCGTTTTCAAACAATCAAAGTACTGAAGTACTGAACATCGAATGAGTACAAGTTCTTTTGGATTGTCACAAGCACTTTTCTCAGAAAAAAAATCACATCTTTATACCTGAAAGTGAAGTTAATGTACAGATATAATTTTTTTGAAACTCAGTACACATATTCTATATCATATGATCTTTTTAATTTTAATGCCAAATATAGAGTTCTGACCCTCAATTCAACGGTCCACTAGACATGGAAAATGGTAGTGCGAGTGGGGCATTTATGTACTATGGACACATTCTTATTCAAATCCTTTATTAAAGAAGTCAGTAAATTTACTTCAGATAATACTCCATTTGTAAATTAGACGAACTAATCTAATTAAAAGGTATATCTCTGATTTCGTTATACTTCTGTGTATGAGAAAATTAATATATATATTAATTTTAATAAGATTGTTGAAAGAACGCGTTCAATCTCAGGATTTTATTCTTGTCAATTTTTCCGAGCAGAGCGAGTCGAAAACAATTAAAGAGACGTCTTTCAAGCCATACATGTATATATGTTTTATTAAACTTGGTAATCAATTATTAATCAAAAATACAGTCCTAGATAATTAAAAATCATGAAATATTTGGTCTAGTAATCAAAAAATCACACAAAAAACCAGTAGTTGTCGTTTTGTTGATGTCGTTCTCGCTTCTCGTTTTTTAGCTCACCTGGCCCGAAGGGTCAAGTGAGCTTTTCTCATATCTTGGCGTCCGTCGTCCGTCGTCGTAACTTTTACAAAAATCTTCTCCTCTGAAACTACTGAGCCAAATTCAACCAAAGTTGGCCGACATCATCATTTGGGTATCTAGTATACAAAATGTGTCCGGTGACCTGGCCAACTAACCAAGATGGTCGTCACGGCTAAAAATAGAACATAGGAGTAAAATGTAGATTTTGGCTTATATCTCAGAGACCAAAGCATTAAGAGCAAATCTGACATGGGGTAAAATTGTTTATTAGGTCATTATCCTTCATAGTCAATTTTTAACAATTTTCATAAATTTGTACATTTTTACAAATGTTGTTCCACTGAAACTACTAGGCTAAGTTCATTATAGATAGAGATAATTGTAAGCATCAAAAATATTTAGTAAAGTAAGATCTACGAACACATCACCATCACCAAAACACACAGACCAAGGTGAGCGACACAGGCTCTTTAGAACCTCTAGTTATATATATAGTTTAGACCTTTGGTTTTCACGTTTGAATGGTTTTACACTAGTCATTTTTGGGGATCTTTATAACTTGCTATTCGGTGTGAGCCAAGAATTTGTGTTGAGGAGGGTATTTAACCTATAATAGTTTCCTTCTACACACTGTGACTTGGATGGAGAGTTGTCTCATTGGCACTCATACTACATCTTCTTATATCTATGTATTATTTCGATATGTTTAATTGGGGTCTGGAGCTGGTATGTCAGTTACTGCTAGTAGATCTTTGTTAATTTATGAATCATATTTATTTTGTGTAGTTTCTTTTGTTTACTATTTTGTCATCGGACTCGGATTTCTTTTAAACTGAGTTTTTCTGTGCATATTGTTGTGTGTTTGTTTATTCTACATGAGCTAGATATACAGTGGAGATCACTTCTAACCTCTCATTAAATCTGTCAGAATCTGTCAGGAGAACTGTTCTAGGACAGTACGTAGAACTGTCAGCCTGACACCTTTTAGTCAGTTCTAGGTTAGAACTGTTCTAGCTAGAACTGATTTGGTCAGTTCTACCTAGAACTGATTTTGACAGTTCTACCTAGAACTGATCCTGACAGTTCTACCCTAGAACAGTTTTAGACAGTTCTACCTAGAACAGACCAAATCTTTGGTCAGTTCTACTTCTAGAACAGTTCTGCGGTTAGAATTGTTTACAAATTCTACGGTCAGAATTGATTTATAAATTCTACGGCTAGAATTGATTTATAAATTCTACGGCTAGTATTGATTTATAAATCCTACAGCTAAAATTGATTTATAAATTCTACGGCTAGAATTGATTTGGTTTAAATTTAAGAACTAAAAAAATAGCGATTAATATTATAAAGAGTTTTGCTATTTTGCCGGTTTTAACCCCGCCATATTCTGCATGTATGTGACTGTTCCACTGAAGTCAGGAGCCTGTTATTCAGTGATTTTCTTCTGTTGATGTGTTACATAAATTATTTGTTTTTCTTTCATTTTTTGAACATAAATTAAGCCGTTAATATTGGGGGGTGGGGGTGGGGGGGGGGGGCATTATAATTTCATTTATTTTACATTTGTCATTCGGGGATCAGGATGACTCGTTTTACATAACAAAGTTATCTGACCTTAATGTAATACGTTATTCCGGCCCAAACCACCAGGGACGGATCCAGCAGTTTAAAAAAAAGGGGGGGGGGGTCCAACTAAAATTTATTGTCCTCATTCAAATGCATTGATCGTCCATAAAAAGGGTGCTGTGCAGTAATTCAGTTATAATTTTAGGTCAAGAGGGACTGTAATATACATGTATACAAGTTATAGCAATATTTTGTTCGCATGAATTTATAGTGCCAGCATATCTTCTTTTTATTCAAAGTATGGAATCGTAAACAAATATCAGTAGTTTTCATACTTCAGACCGAGTCGTGTAATAAAATCGTTTGACCGCATCAATCTTAACTGACCGTATTTGCTCTTTCTTTCTGCAAATCTATATAGCTGTACAGCAATTCAGTTATAATTTTAGGTCAAGAGGGACTGTAATATACAAGTTACAGCAATATTGGAAAACAATGACCTAACAAATTTGTTTGCATGAATTTATAGTGCCAGCATGTCCTTTTTTCATTCAAAGTATTGAATCGTAAACAAATATCAGTAGTTTTCATACTTCAGACTGCGTCGTGTAATAAAATCTTTTGACCGCATCAATCTAAACTGACCTTATTTGCTCTTTCTTTCTGCAAATCTATATAGCTGTACAGTAATTCAGTTATAATTTTAGGTCAAGAGGGACTGTAATATACAAGTTACAGCAACATTGGAAAACAATGACCTAAACATTTTGTTCCCATGAAGTTATAGTGCCAGCATGTCCTCTTTTTATTCAAAGTATTGAATCGTAAACAAATATCAGTAGTTTGCATACTTCAGACTGAGTCGTGTAAAAAAATCTTTTGACAGCATCTATCTAAACTGACCTTATTTGCCCTTTCTTTCTGCAAATCTATAAAGCTGCACAGTAATTCAGTTATAATTTTAGGTCAAGAGGGACTGTAATATACAAGTTACAGCAATATTGGAAAACAATGACCTCAAAATTTTGTTTGCATGAATTTATAGTGCCAGTATATCCTCTTTTTATTCAAAGTATTGAATCGTAAACAAATATCAGTAGTTTTCATACTTCAGACTGAGTTGTATAATAAAATCTTTTGACCGCATCAACCAAAACTGACCATATTTGCTTTTTTTTTATGTGAGTCTATATAGTTGCACAGTACTTCAGTTATATTTTTTTGTACTGTAGTATATATAAATAACTGCAATATTGGAAATTGAACAAACATCAGTAGTTTTCATACCTCAGACTGACTTATGTAACAAAAATATGTGTCTGCATCAATCAAAACTGACCATATTAGACAGCATCAACCAAATCTGACCATTTATGACTGCATCAGCCAAAACTGATCATTTTGCTTTTTTTTAATGTAAAAATGCGCGAAGCGGGTTTTTTCATAGTGTGCACCACATTTTTTATGTTATTTCGAATAGACAGAAAAAAATGATAAGTCACTTCTTATAATTTAATTCTAAATTCCATTTTAAACCTTGCCAAACCATGACATTACGGTCACATGAGTAACTTATGTCTATGGGCGCTGATAACACAATAACGACAGAAGACCCGTTACATCCAAACTTAAATTATTAAATAATGAACCGTCACAATAAGTGACTTTTTAAGTCAGTAGTTCATGATGGTTTTTTTTAAACAAAACTATTTAATGGCATCATCCAACACTCACATCACTGATTCATATACTTTATTTTAAAATGAAAAGTACATGCATGAGAAGTTCTCTTCTTGGAAAGGTATACTGACTATACTGTTAATATAATTTGAAGAAGGAAAATGATTGGTTTTGTTTGTAGCTTTACGCCCAGTGGCACATATTTCATTCATGTTCAGATCGAGTATATTTTTCTGACGTTCCAGACTCCCAGATATTATTCATTATCGTTATGGATAAGTTTGGCAACGAGATAATGCAAATCTGAGACCTCAGTGCAAATTAGACCGAATAATCTGTCTCTTGTGTGGGTACATTTGTCATTTCATATTTTCTTTTCATCATTTGGCTATTTATTTATTTATTTATTTTTTTTTTTTTGCTATTTTTTATTATTTTTTTTTTTTTTTTTGTGGACACAAAAAAAAAAAAAAAATAATAAATAGCCAAATGATGAAAAGAAAATATGAAATGACAAATGTACCCACACAAGAGACAGATTATTCGGTCTAAGTGCAAATGTACATAGTTTTCTTGCGTTTAACAACACTGTGTTCATTACTATGATATCCCATAATTCATCCACTGTACAATTTTCGTTTGAACATTTGTCAAAACAGAATCTCAAATCATGAATGTAAATCCAAGGCAAACAAGGTAAATTAAGATCAAATTTACTTGAATTAAATGCAGAGTTATATTTACGAAGAGACTGTGAAAAACGGGGAACGAAAAACGTAAACAATGATGTTTCATAAATTTGCAATCTCATAAAAATATTTCTCCGATGAGTTGGATAACCTCCTATCCACTTCGATATTTGTACATGTAACTTTTGATCAGTAAAAAATATAGAAACATCTGCATGCTATTATATAGTAAAGTAATTGGAACTGATTTTTTCTTCTAAATTCTAAATTGCCCTTTCTGCAGTGACGTCATTTAGAACTGTTCTACAGTCCTGACTGATTTAGTCAGTTCTGCTGACAGTTCTACGGTTAGAACTGATTTGGTCAGTTCTACCTAGAACAGTTTTAGACAGTTCTACCCTAGAACTGATCCTGACAGTTCTACCTAGAACTGATTTAGTCAGTTCTACCTAGAACTGATCCTGACAGTTCTACCTAGAACAGTTCTAGTGTAGAACTGTTCTAGCTAGAACTGTTCTAGGACAGGTTAGAACAGTTCTATGACAGAATATTCTGACAGTTCTAATGAGAGGTTAGAAGTGATCTCCACTGTAGTTGAATAGCGGGAGGGTTGAGATCTCACAAAGCATGTTTAGCCCCGCTGTATTTTTGCGCCTGTCCCAAGACCGGAGACTCTGATCTTTGTTTGTTTTTTGATGTTTTTTTTTTTTTATCTAAGTTAAGTGTGACGTCCATTTTCACATAACTAGTATATTTTTTATTTAGAGACGAGCTGAAGCCCGCCTCTGGTTGTGGGAATTTCTCGTTGTGTTGAAGACTCATTGGTGGCCTTCGGCTGTACTCTTTGGTTAGGCTGTTGTTTCTTTGACACGTTTTTATTTCCATTTTCAATTTTAATGATTGATTGATTGATTGATTTATCATTTTTCTACAAGCAAAAGTCATGATCATTTGAGAATCCTTTATTTGTATTGTAGTGTTAAGTTCACCAATGAAGCGCTACATTAATTTTTGTCATAATATTAAATTTCTTTGTAAACTCTAAAATTACCGTCTGATTATAATAAGACACGCAAGAATATAGGGTTATTGCATGAATATTGGGGAATATTGTCCCGAGTAGAATTTTATATTGCATGAGCTTGCGAGTGCAATATATGTTCTACGAGGGACAATATTCCTCAATATTTATGCAATAACCCTTTTATTGTATAGCAATATAATATTTGAAAGTAAAAATTGGTTTAAACTTAGATTTTGTTGTTAATGAGGTCATGAATTTTGAAGATTTATTGCACGCTAACTTTTGGTTACTTTCTGTGGGAAATATTATATTGCTATACAATAATAAAAAATATTATTTGGCCTTCAATGTCTCAACCTTTTTTAATGTGAGTAACTTCATTGTTCAGTTAGATTTCGATTTTGATATTGTTTTTGCAAGTTTCCATAATAGATTTCCGGTAATTGTTCTGCATAAAACCCTATGGGAAAGCACATTGACTTAATTTTCCAAACGTTTATTAGAACCAAATGATTTGGCAAGGTGTTGCAACCTGTAATGTAAAGAAGTTACAGCCGATTGCATTGAGTGTGTAGGCAAATGTAGCATATCCTTGGTTAGCTTGATGTATTATTAGGTTAGGTAAGCTACCCTCCTTTAAGAGTAGACTAGTTCGACAGATAACCAATCAATCTGTCTGTAGGACTAGTCTCCTTCTACAGGAGGGTGGTATACCTTACCTAGTTACTTCATAGTTCAGTTAACAAACAAGCGATCCAAAGATATTACCTTTGTCTACACACTCAATGTAATCAGCTGTAATGAAAATGCGGAGTTTGTGAGACCAGGCTCAAGCAGCCAGTCGGTAGCAGCCAGTTTTCGAATATATAAACACAAATATTGCATAAGACTCAAACGTACTTCAAATGTTTTTATTAATATATAACCACTATATCATCAGTTTTTAATATATAATTAAGCAGTCAAATACACTATTCAATGAATTTTAAAATTTCTGGTTCATTTAAGAATTAAATGTTTTTTTTGGTTACTTCATTGAGGTGTAAAGCGTTGACCGAAATACATGTTGTATAATGTTCTGAAAATGTGCGCACGGTCAACGCTTTAACAACCCTATGAAGTTACAAAAAGAAGCATTCAATATTTATAATTACATTTTTTAGCTAGGATCATGAAAACACGATTTTTATCAAGTTTTTATTAAATTCACCTTTGCACTTTATGGTCCGCTACAGTCAAAATAACAACTAACACATATTATGATGATGCAGGCCACAGATGTGACAGTTTATGTTTCACAATCAATCATATCAAAAGATACATGTATAAAATTTGCATATACTACAATTATAAGTACCAATTATGAATTTAAATATACAATACTATCACTAGACATTACAGTCTGAACCAATGAGCATATTATGTAATAAATGAAAAGACAAATGTCATCAATTATTGAAATTGAATTTTTTGAAAAGTCGATCAATTTATAGTTATCTCCCCTTGACTATAAATTTGTTAATAATAGTGTAACATTTCAACTTTTGGGAGCAGATACCTCTCTTTTTGTCCTCATCTAATTCAACAATTAACAAACCTCTTTGCAAGGTGGAAGAAGGGGGAGGGGATTAAAATATTTTATGAAAATTGAATGTCACCAAATTTCTGTGTGTTCTTCCTTTGGCAGCTATTTGGAAAAGAGGCTGGAAATTAAAACATGTGCTTGAAGTAGCGCCCCCTTATCAATTGCAAAATTCCCAAGAGTTTCAGGTTAGATAATCACATATGTACCATCCGTAACTTTTTCTACATATTTCTAAAATTTACAAAACATGATAACACAAGACTGAATACACAAATGTCATCAATTATTGAAATTGAATTTTTTGAAAAGTCGATCAATTTAGAGTTATCTCGCCTTGACTATAAATTTGTTAATAATAGTGTAACATTTCAACTTTTGGGAGCAGATACCGCCATGACGTATGAAGCTCTAATGGAGCTGAAAACGCTGCCCCAAAGTAAACCTGCATCATCTATCATCATACTTATGCAAATTATAAAACTTATGATTCTATATACAGACATTGAGTCCCTCGAATGTCATTATCCTAAAACATACAAATCAAAAATACTAAAAAGGAACAATTTACAGACATTGTGTCCTATCGATGTATCTACTGATACCAATCAAAATATACAAAAAAGACACAATTTACAGACACTGTGTCCTATCAACATATCTACTTGATACAAACTAAATTATCCTAAAAGGACACAATTTACAGACACTGTGTCCTATCAATGTATCTACTTGATACAAATCAAAATATACTAAAAAGACACAATTTACGGACACTGTCCTATCAATGTATACTAAAAAGACACAATTTACAGACACTATGTCCTATCAATTTATCTACTTGATACGACTAAATATACTAAAAAGACACAATTTACAGACACTCTGTCCTAACAATGAATACTAAAAAGACACAATTTACAGACACTGTGTCCTATCAACATATACTAAAAAGACACAATTTACAGACACTGTGTCCTATCAACCTATACTAAAAAGACACAATTTACAGACACTGTGTCCTATCAACGTATACTAAAAAGACACAATTTACAGACACTGTGTCCTATCAACGTATACTAAAAAGACACAATTTACAGACACTGTGTCCTATCAACATATCTACTTGATACCAACTGAATTATCCTAAAAAGACACAATTTACAGACACTGTGTCCTATCAATGTATCTACTTGATACAAACTAAATTATCCTAAAAAGACACAATTTACAGACATTGTGTCCTAACAACGTATTTTCTCGATACAAAACAAATATACTAAAAAGACACAATTTACGGACACTGTCCTATCAATGTATACTAAAAAGACACAATTTACAGACACTATGTCCTATCAATTTATCTACTTGATACGACTAAATATACTAAAAAGACACAATTTACAGACACTCTGTCCTAACAATGAATACTAAAAAGACACAATTTACAGACACTGTGTCCTATCAACATATACTAAAAAGACACAATTTACAGACACTGTGTCCTATCAACCTATACTAAAAAGACACAATTTACAGACACTGTGTCCTATCAACGTATACTAAAAAGACACAATTTACAGACACTGTGTCCTATCAACGTATACTAAAAAGACACAATTTACAGACACTGTGTCCTATCAACGTATACTAAAAAGACACAATTTACAGACACTGTGTCCTTTCAACATATCTACTTGATACCAACTGAATTATCCTAAAAAGACACAATTTACAGACACTGTGTCCTATCAATGTATCTACTTGATACAAACTAAATTATCCTAAAAAGACACAATTTACAGACATTGTGTCCTAACAACGTATTTTCTCGATACAAAACAAATATACTAAAAAGACACAATTTACAGACACTGTGTCCTATCAACGTGTACTGAAAATACACAATTTACAGACATTGTGTCCTATCAACTTGTACTATAAAGACACAATTTACTGACACTGTGTCCTATCAACGTATACTTAAAAAAGACAAAATTTACAGACACTGTGTCCTATCAACATATCTACTTGATACAAACTGAATTATCCTAAAAAGACACAATTTACAGACACTGTGTCCTAACAATGTATCGACTTGATACAAACTAAATTATCCTAAAAAGACACAATTTACAGACATTAAGTCCTATCAACGTGTCTTCTCGATACAAAACAAAAATATACTAAAAATATGCAATTAACAGTCACTAAAAATACACAATTAACAGACACTGTGTCCTATCAATGCACCTTCTTGACACAAGTCAAATAATAATAAAAAGACACAATTTACAGACAGTGTGTCCTAACAGCATGAAAAGTGTATCTCCTTAATACAAACCAACATATGATAAAGAAAACAATTAACAGAAATTGTTTCACAAATAACTGTATATCCTAATATATTCTTACAATTTTACTGTCTCATATAACTAAATGCAAATGGGAAATTTTAAGATAACAGTCCTGGCAAACTAGCTTCTGTCAACTTCCTCTGAGTAATAGTTGATCATCTCAATGGTAAACACATGATTTCCTGGTTTTAGGTTGTCCTTAGCGTCATAATTCACCTTTCCCATTTGTCCACTGTTTCCATATAATACGAACTGTTAGTCTTTATGCGATATGTAATGAGCTGTGACCCACAAGCCCTGTACAAAATATAAAATAATAAACGGCAGTAATTCATTCTCAAAATATGTCATTACATGATCACTTGTGAGACAAATAAACATGACTGAAGGTTAGACAATTGTAGTTTTTGTTGTTGACTGTCATCCCACCCATTCTTAAAAAAGCATGTTATGCAAGGGTGAACATTGCTTTGAATAGAAGTTGATAATTCCTATTAGATATTGTCTGTTTCAATGCATCTATTAATTGATTCAAAATCGTACATGTACCAGTGATTGGAAGTCTCATATCTTGATTTCTTCCCTAGTGCACTGATTTCAGTACCTTATTGATAATGAATGAATCAGTTGGATCAGGCCAATTATTAATTACTGTTTTGTGTGAACTTATAAGGGAGCTGAACGGGTTTTTTGCATGTTGAAAATGAGTGGTTGAAACCGCAGTTGAAACATTTGTGTTGAAACTCGCATTTATCACCAAACTTACCTCCTAAACCCTTATGAAAAGAAAAACATACTCCACTTGGTCAGCGAGTATTTCCACTTTTGTTATTTTCATTCCCATTTATAACCTTTCCTTGTAATTTTGATCTTAAATATAGTTCTAGGTGTGTACTCCCCCATTGCGCTTCTCCTCTTTCTATTAATTTCCTAAATTCAATATCATAAAATTGCCAGTTCCCCCCTTCTCGTGACATTTCCATGATTAATTCCATATGGTGGGGAATTACAGACCCTAATTCAGGGGTTTTAGTGCAAATAATGGATGTAAATTTATTCCAGGCTGATAGCCATTGGTTTAGAGTTAATGTTTTCTTGTTTTGTTCTTCTGTAATGGACAATTCAGGGTTGTCCGCCCCATGAACCAGTTGTAATCTGTATTTTGTCTCATCATTTTCCAATAGGGAATTGAAGTTAATATACTGTCGGGCCCAGATCTGTTGTTTTATTTTAACTGCTATGTTTCCCCCTGGTTTGAGTGAGCAACTAACAAAGGCTGATTGTCCCCCAACAATTTGTTTATCAACATTTGGTTGTACAGCCAGAACCTCTGGGCTGACAACTTCATTGTTACTGTCATTGTTTTGCTCTCCATTACCTTGGATGTTTCTGTTCAGATTGTCCACATGACTGTGGACCTCAGCCGCCTGAACATCTGAATTGCCATTATTTTTTTGAAGCTATCTTGTCAAAAATTTTCTCCATCCTCCTTTCCATACGGCTAGCTACCCTTTCTGTTACACTATTGGTCAACTCCTCCATGTCATCTGGTGATATAACTGTTATATTATTTGGGGGGAATGAAGGCCCACTTTGTATAGCGGTTGAAGTTTTCTTCCTCTGGGCAGCAGTCTCCATTTTCTTAATGGCACCTGCCACTCCGTACGAGGATTGTCTTTTTGGAGGCATTGTCAAATTTCTGTGTGTTCTTCCTTTGGCAGCTATTTGGAAAAGAGGCTGGAAATTAAAACATGTGCTTGAAGTAGCGCCCCCTTATCAATTGCAAAATTCCCAAGAGTTTCAGGTTAGATAATCACATATGTACCATCCGTAACTTTTTCTACATATTTCTAAAATTTACAAAACATGATAACACAAGACTGAATACAATTCAAATTTAGTCTTTCATTGTACCATAAAGTCACCTATGCTGCACATAAGTGTATTTATTGTGGAACCTCGTGTCATCATGAATGATGAATTTCATTGTGTAATGCAATTGCGTAAGGAATAACATGAGATGTGCAGTTAGCCAATCAGAATAACGAATTATAATGAAACATACATCTTATGTAATTATAAGTTATATAAAGGCAAAATCAATCGCTTTCGATATATTACACAGCATACTGCCCGCTTTACATTTTAAATAGTCAACACTTTGAGTGTTTATAGAATCGTAAATAATTATGATTTTTTTTAATGATGGCAAAATTGCACTATTGGGTGAAATAGCTTTCCTTATTATCGGCATCCTGTCAAATAGTTCATAAAAAGTAATAATAATTCTGCACTAAAAGAAAAGAAAGTTGCACTCCTGCTTTAACTTTTTTTTTTGCCACATAAAACTGTTTTTACAAAACATTCTACCTCTGAACTAGTGGATTTCGCTTAAATATGACTGGACAAAAGGTTTATTTTTTGTATTCAAAGTATGGTGAGCAAGTAAATTATTTATTAGCTTAAAAAAGGTGATCCGTGCTATAAATTAACTTGTAATTTTGATCAAGTAGGCCCTAGATCTCTAGCTTACGTTCTCGCCTAGAACAGATAAAAGTATTGCCGCAGAATTTTGTTTATTAACTGTCCGGTAAGGGTTGGGTAGGGTATACGACCTCAACTTTAGACCTACTTTAAAAAAAAAAAACTAAGCAGAACAACACCCTGGATTTTTCTACTGTAGACCCCAGTTACCCAGCTTCCCCTTGCACCTAGTAAGGACAATTCTTATTACATTTTCGGTAAGGGTGGGGCGTTCGATCCCAACTTTGGACCTATCTTTGAAAAATTATACCAAAACAGTAACCTTGATTTTTTTCTCTAGCAGACATCAGCTACCCAGCTCCCCTTTACACATTGTGCGGACAGAAGTATTTCCGTAGACATTTGTTTATTTACTTTTATGTAAAGATGGAGTAGGGTGGGTAACTGAGGTCCACTTGAAAAAGAACAATTACCGGAAATTTAAAGTAGTTTGCAAAATAATAGTCTTTTTTTATAATGTGATATGTAAAATGTTGGCAAATAATGAAAGCACGCTTCTCAATTAATAGACATAGAAATAAAGAAAAACCGTATAACCAATAACAATCTCCCAGAAACAAACTAACGTTCATTAAGGCAACTAGTATGATGGTCTGGATTCGGGGTTCTTAATTTCTGTATTCTTTGATATTTTAGGCCATATTTCTCTATTCTTTATACTTTTTGACAATTGTTCTCTTATCATTACATTTTAACACCATTATTTTAGCTATTTTATTTATTTCTTAGTCCATTGTCTCTATTATTTATATTTTTTGTCCACCATTCTCAATTCCATAATCCCCCATCAACGGTCTCTAGTTAATGTCACCTTATAGTCTTCGCAAAGAAGCAAAATTAACACCTTATAGGCTCTAATGGCAAACCAATTGAAGGCTTTAATATCCCAGTTTGATTGTGAAATTGCGGAAATTTTTAAAATTTGATCAAGCAAAATACATTATCGCCCTCGTCCTCGTAGTTCGTAAAATACTGGCAGATGGACCTTGGTCATCAATTCTAATAATCTTTGATCGACCATTCTAAACTTAAAAGTAATAAAGTTCACGCACCCATATTGTTCCGATTGCTAAAGACTTTTGAATCCGTCGATTAAAGTAGTATTGATCTGACAACCGCTGGTACATGTATACTTTAACGACCTTTAAATGAATGACAATTGACAACATTGTCATTTTTTGAATGACAATTACACAGTGTGGGGAGAGATAAATTGAATACACTTTCGTTTTTCGTTTTTTGTTTTTGTGAAATCAAAAATGAAAAATGAAAACACTTTCATTTTTCGATTTTAGTTTTTGAGAATCAAAAATGAAAAATGAAAATACTTTTGTTTTTCGATTTTTGTTTTGTGAAATCAAAAACGAAAAACAAAAACACTTTTGTTTTTCATTTTGGTTTTTAAGAAATTAAAAACAAAAAATGAAAACACTTTCGTTTTTTGTTTTTTGTTTATGATATGTCAAAACGAAAAATGAATGGACGCAGATATACACGGACCCGGTATACTATTGTTGCGTTTAGTTCAGTATTTTTGTGATTTTACTTTATTTTAGAACAGGACAGACATGTTGCCAAGCATCCGTCCAACTACATTGTACATGTTCAACAAGAAACTATACCGTTTATGGGATGGGATCTCACGAGATTGCTTACTTGGAAGTTGGATGACAACTACGGACCTATACATCATGCTAGACAAGAAACTATACCGTTTATGTGTGGGGATCTCACAAGATACTTAACTTGGAAGTTGGATGACACCTAGGGACCTATATATCATGATAAACAAGAAACCATACCGTTTATGGGTCGGGATCTCACGAGATTGTTAACTTGGAAGTGGGATGACACCTAGAGGCCTATATATTATGTTAAGCAAGAAACTATACCGTTTATTGGATGGGATCTCACGAGATTGTTAACTTGGAAGTGGGATGAAACCTAGAGACCTATATATCATGTTAAACAAGAAACTATACCGTTTATAGGTGGGGATCTCACGAGAATGTTAATTTGGAAGTGGGATTACACCTAGGGACCTATATATTATGTTAAACAAGAATCTATATCGTATATGAACGGGGATCTCACGACATACTTAACTTGGAAGTGGGATGACACCTAGGGAACTACATATCATGTTTAACAAGAAACTGTACTGTTTATGGGTCGGGATCTCACGAGATTGTTAACTTGTAAGTGGGATGACACCTAGGGACCTATATATCATGTTAAACAAGAAACTATACCGTTTATGAACGAAGATCTCACGACATACTTAACTTGGAAGTGGGATGACACATAGGGACCTACATATCATGTTTAACAAGAAACTATACCGTTTATGAGTGAGGATCTCACGAGATTGTTAACTTAGAAGTAGGATGACACCTAGGGACCTATATATCATGTTAAACAAGAAACTATACTGTTCATTGGATGGGATCTCACGAGATACTTAACTTGTAAGTGGGATGACACATAGGGACCTATATATCATGTTAAACAAGAAACTATACCGTTAATGGGATGGGTTCTCACGAGATACTTAACTTGGAAGTGGGATGACACATAGGGACCTATATATCATGTTAAACAAGAAACTATACCGTTTATGGGATGGGTTCTCACGAGATACTTAACTTGGAAGTGGGATGACACATAGGGACCTATATATCATGTTAAACAAGAAACTATACCGTTAATGGGATGGGATCTCATGAGAATGTTTACAATGAAGTGGGATGACACCTAGGGACCTATATATAATGTTAAACAAGAAACTATACCGTTTATGGGTCGGGATATCACGAGATACTTAACTTGGAAGTTGGATGACACCTAGGGACCTATATATCATGTAAAACAATTAGCTATACCGTTTATGAACGGGGATCTCACGAGATTGTTAACTTGGGAGTGGGGTGACACCTATAGCTAGGGGCCTATATGTCATGTTAAACAACTTTAAAGCTATTTCGTTTATTGGTGGGGATCACATTCATTTTAAAGAGATTTTCGTGTTTTTAAAAGGCTTGGGTTGTAGAAGACCTTCTCATCATATAATGTCTTTCAATTCATCTTGACATGACAAGCAAGAAAAAAAATATAGTTGAGGGTTTAGTAATCTAATTCAAATATTTAAATCTTATCAATTGATAGGAGGTTGAGATTGCCTCTGAAATGTCTTAAATTTCATTTGTCTTATTATTTAGAACATTTCCAATCATTAAATTTATCGTATCGATTACCATTTTCCGGATAATTTGAAAAATAATAATCCCAGGGTTTTATAATAGTCACGTGATCACTACTGAAGACCAATGTCTTTATCAATTATTGTTCTCAAGATGTAAACATTAAAACATGAAATATATATATTTTTGTTCATATTATGATCCCATAAAAGATCAGCAACTGTTTAAAAAAGATTATACCTTTGAAAATCCAAATCTGCAAAAGTTAACGTTATGATCAACCTGGCACATTGGGTTAGTATTTCTAAGTTTTTTTAAATATCTACTTACGGTTTCTGAGAACTGCTGCATACAGTATACGTGCGAGAAATTGTGGGCAAAAATATAAAGAACGGGAAAAAATAGGGCAAAAAAATAAAGAATAGAAAATACTGTAGTGCTTACATAAATAGTATCGAGAATAATGGGCAAACAATATAAATAATAGAAAATACTGTAGTGCTTACATAAATAGTATCGAGAATAATGGGCAAACAATATAAAGAATAGAAAATGACTGTAGTGCTTACATAAATAGTATCGAGAATAATGGACACACAATATAAAGAATAGAAAATACTGTAGTGCTTACATAAATAGTATCGAGAATATGGGCAAACATAAAATATAGAAAATAACTGTAGTGCTTACAAAATATATCGAGAATAATGGCAAACATATAAGAATAAAATACTGTAGTGCTTACATAAATAGTATCGAGAATAATGGGCAAACAATATAAAAATATATAGAAAATACTGTAGTGCTTACATAAATAGTATCGAGAATAATGGACACACAATTTAAAGAATAGAAAATACTGTAGTGTTACATAAATAGTATCGAGAATAATGGGCAACACAATTAAAGAATAGAAAATACTGTAGTGACTTACATAAATAGTATCGAGAATAATGGCACAACAATATAAAGAATAGAAAATACTGTAGTGCTTACATAAATAGTATCGAGAATAATGGGAACACATATAAAGAATAGAAAATACTGTAGTGCTTACATAAATAGTATCGAGAATAATGGGCACACAATATAAAGAATAGAAAATGACTGTAGTGCTTACATAAATAGTATTGAGAATAATGGACACACAATATAAAGAATAGAAAATACTGTAGTGCTTACATAAATAGTATTGAGAATAATGGGCAAACAATATAAAGAATAGAAAATACTGTAGTGCTTACATAAATAGTATCGAGAATAATGGGCAAACAATATAAAGAATAGAAAATACTGTAGTGCTTACATAAATAGTATCGAGAATAATGGGCAAACAATATAAAGAATAGAAAATACTGTAGTGCTTACATAAATAGTATCGAGAATAATGGGCAAACAATATAAAGAATAGAAAATACTGTTAGTTGCTTACATAAATAGTATAGAGAATAATGGACACAAATATAAAGAATAGAAAATACTGTAGTTGCTTACATAAATAGTATTGAGAATAATGGACAAACAATATAAAGAATAGAAAATACTGTAGTGCTTACATAAATAGTATTGAGAATAATGGGCAAACAATATAAAGAATAGAAAATGACTGTAGTGCTTACATAAATAGTATCGAGAATAATGGGCAAACAATATAAATAATAGAAAATACTGTAGTGCTTACATAAATAGTATCGAGAATAATGGGCAAACAATATAAAGAATAGAAAATGACTGTAGTGCTTACATAAATAGTATCGAGAATAATGGGGCAAACAATATAAAGAATAGAAAATACTGTAGTGCTTACATAAATAGTATCGAGAATAATGGGCAAACAATATAAAAATAGAAAATACTGTAGTGCTTACATAAATAGTATCGAGAATAATGGGCAAACAATATAAAGAATAGAAAATACTGTAGTGCTTACATAAATAGTATCGAGAATAATGGGCAAACAATATAAAGAATAATAGAAAATACTGTAGTGCTTACATAAATAGTATCGAGAATAATGGCCAACAATTTAAAGAATATGAAAATACTGTAGTGCTTACATAAATAGTATCGAGAATAATGGGCAACAATTAAAGAATAGAAAATACTGTAGTGCTTACATAAATAGTATCGAGAATAATGGGCACACAATATAAAGAATAGAAAATACTGTAGTGCTTACATAAATAGTATCGAGAATAATGGCAAACAATATAAAGAATAGAAAATACTGTAGTGCTTACATAAATAGTATCGAGAATAATGGACAAACAATATAAAGAATAGAAAATACTGTAGTGCTTACATAAATAGTATTGAGAATAATGGACACAAATATTAAAGAATAGAAAATACTGTAGTGCTTACATAAATAGTATCGAGAATAATGGGCAAACAATATAAAGAATAGAAAATACTGTAGTGCTTACATAAATAGTATCGAGAATAATGGGCAAACAATATAAAGAATAGAAAATACTGTAGTGCTTACATAAATAGTATATGAGAATAATGGCAAACAATATAAAGAATAGAAATAGTACTGTAGTGCTTACATAAATAGTATAGAGAATAATGGACAACAATATAAAGAATAGAAAATACTGTGTAGTGCTTACATAAATAGTATGAGAATAATGGCAAACAATATAAAGAATAGAAAATACTGTAGTGCTTACATAAATAGTATCGAGAATAATGGGCAAACAATATAAAGAATAGAAAATACTGTAGTGCTTACATAAATAGTATCGAGAATAATGGGCAAACAATATAAATAATAGAAAATACTGTAGTGCTTACATAAATAGTATCGAGAATAATGGGCAAACAATATACAGAATAGAAAATACTGTAGTGCTTACATAAATAGTATTGAGAATAATGGGCAAACAATATAAAGAATAGAAAATACTGTAGTGCTTACATAAATAGTATTGAGAATAATGGGCAAACAATATAAAGAATAGAAAATACTGTAGTGCTTACATAAATAGTATTGAGAATAATTGGCAAACAATATAAAGAATAGAGAAAAACGAAAAAAAATAGCTAAAAATTAAAGAATACAGAAATGAAGGACGTCTATGTATTTAAACAGCTGAACAACTTAAAAGGGTCGCCGGGGATCTGTAGGAGGTATAAAATATCATACAATATTATCTCCCGTTCCTATATAAAGTCATGATTGTTTTTTTTTTCTTTCATTTTGATAATAATGAATTGTCTTTCTTTTCACAACCAGAGGCCTGTTTCAGATAACATAATGTACACTCAATTTTAATTTTAATTTTACTGTATAATTGTTAGCAAAAATTCTGTATGGTTAAAAGAAAATTAATTTAAAACTTAAATTTAAAGAACCTCGTTGGAGGTTGATTAAATTATTTTATGGCGCTGCTGTCCATTGACGATTAAGTATCACTGCAGAGTCCTCTGTTTCGATGTAGTGTTGAGACCCATGGTGACAAACAAATTGACATACATTGTATACATAATACAAACACTTGTCTATTGTGGAAAGACGTTATTTGACCTTGATCTAAACGTTTGGTTTTATTTTGTTTCTAGTTCATTTTCGTATAACTCTAAATCATTTATTTCTGAATAATATAAATTAAGGAGATGTGGTATGATTACAAGCATGATACAGCTACAGATCACCCAAACCAATACCGTACGTCAGGTATAAAAAGCCCCGACATGACAAAATATGACATAATTAAAACGATTAAGACAAAACAATAAAAGAAACATAAATTGGTAGACAGCAACCAAAGGCGATATTTGTTTTTCCTAAATTTTTTTTTTCATTTTTTTTATATATATAATTAAGGCCTTTTGTTTTCTCAATTGAACTGTTTCATTTGTGTGCATGGCCTTTTATAATCGACTATACGATATCATATAAAAAAAAAAAGAATATGTGGTATGAATGCCAATGAGACAACTCTCACAAGAGACCTAATGATACAGAAATTAACAGCTATAGGTCACCGTACGGCCTTCAACAATGAACAGAGCCAATATCGCATAGTCAGCTATAAAAGGCCCCGATATGAAAAATGTATAACAATTCAAACGAGAAAACTAACAGCCTAATTTATGTACCAAAAAAATTGATCGAAAAACAAATATGTAACACAGCAACAAACAAAAACTAATGAATGACAGGCTTCTGACTTGGAACAGGCACATGTATACATATGTGGCGGGGTTAAACATGTTAGCGGAACCCAACTATCCCCTTACCTCGGACAGTGGTGTAAAAGTACAACATAAGAACGCACAATAAAAATCAGTTGAAAAAGGCTTAACCCATCAGATGGATACAAATAGAAACACATCTTACAAAAACACAGAGTGGACGTGGTCGGATACTTGTACATCCCAACAACAAAAAGACACTAAGTACAGATCTGAGAGTACTCGCAGTTACTGACAGCTAGTTCAAAGCCAATAAAATAGATCTAAAACTAAATTATCAATCATTACGCATCCAATATCCAATGGATGTAGCGTAAAGACGTCATAAACAGTCAGAGAACAACATGACCTCAGTTGTGCAATGCCAAGATACAGGAATCGACAGATTGTAGATCAATGAATGTGCATATATATATGTATATAACAATAATATTTAGTTTGCTTTTAATTTACAGTTATACGAAATCAATATTAATACATATAAAAACAATATTCAAAGATATTATTACAGTGTTGAATTGGTAACTTTTTAGAATAAGTTTATTTAAAGGATCGATAAGTTTACCAGGATTGTTTCTAAATTTCCGGACACGGTACACAACATCTTCGTAAAAATGAGGATTTGCTATCCCGTATGAAATAAGTTTCATACAGGTACATATAAACTTCAAAACCACATCTGTATATCTATGGAAGAATAAAGTAAAAGGTTTAGAGTAATTTGTGGCAACGGAATCCAGAACTTAATAATTTAGCAGTAATACATATATTACGTTCAATAAAATCTAAAACGTCACATCAGACATAGCGAACGAGTTGTGATATATAAACACTGTAAGATGGTGCCAAATGAACATCACCATCAAAAAAAGGAAAATTAACAATAGGGAACAAAAAATCGTCCCTTTTGTCGTAAATTTTAGTTTTAAATGTCCCGTGTAAAACTGAAATTTCTAAAAATATAGGAACGGACAGTAATTACCGTTTACATTTAAAATGACAGACTTATTTCAAGTAAGTTCCTTTTGGTAAATTTCGTTATCATGGTTATTTTTATTATTGAAGGATGTACGGTGGCTTATAATTCCCTACATCCACTTCCTTTGAACTCTGGCTTAATGATGATTTGTTTGGCAATCATAACAAATCTCGTTATTTTGATATTGTGAGCGCTCAACCATCCGCTAACATTGGACACTGGTGTCACTGCACAATATGATAATGAACTGTAAATATCAGTTAGAAATTGCCCGACTCACCAGATTGGCATGAAGCACGATGTCGACTAGTCTACTTGCTGCACGGTAAAATGACTCCTGATGACTTTTTACAATGACAAACAAAAACTAAGGGAATGACATGAACTACGAAGGAACGATACCAGGGATATCTACAGTGTATGCGTCTTTTGACTTTTTACAATGACAAACAAAAACTAAGGGAATGACATGAACTCCGAAGGAACGATGCCAGGGATATCTACAGTGTATGCGTCTTCTGACTTTTTACAATGACAAACAAAAACTAAGGGAATGACATGAACTCCGAAGGAACGATACCAGGGATATCTACAGTGTATGCATCTCCTGGTGACTTTTAAAAATGACAAACAAAAACTAAGGGAATGACACGAACTCCGAAGGAACGATACTAGGGATATCGACAGAATATGCGTCTCCTGATGTGCATGCATCATCGCCATGAAAATTCACAGTCAGTCAAAATGTCACAATCGTGAATAGGACACAACCAGTAAGTTACAGATCGGACGACTGACTATGTATAAATATGAAACAGGATCTGCTTACCCTTCCGAAGCGCAGGTGGCAGTTAGGTCCGCTGCTGTATGCCCTGGGGTAATCGGTGCCCTGAGGTAATCGGTGCCCTGAGGTAATCGTGGTAATGCGTCATTGATTAAATACGCACGAAAATATAGTTCTTATTTAGATAGATCTTAATACCAAATTTTAATGTGACCAAATACCAAAGATGTCAACAAACTTCCCAAATGATGTTATTATTTGTATTCACCGATCATTCATTTCGTATGTACGTGTAGGGTGGGGATGGCTGGTAAAATTATAAACTTTTATTTTTTATAAAAGTTCAATTAATGATCTGAAGTATTCATTCATGACAGGGTTACCTGAGGTAACCACAATTATAACAACAAATACAACCATTAAACTCAAGTCAACTGAGGTAACTTTATTTATACATCACATAAACAATACAAATCTATGAAGTCCTACATTCTAAATGAAGAAATTGTGTAATGAAAATATAAATGTATACACTAGCAAAGTATGTACTAAAAATTCTTTCATACCAGGGTAACCTGCGGTAACCCAAACAATAACAGCAAATACAACCTATTTAACTCAAGTTATTTCAAATCACCTTTACATATTATACATCACATAAACAATATAATTTCAATGAATTCCTACATAACAAAAGAAGAAAGTGGTTTAATACAGCATAAATGCATAAGGCTCCGTGTTGAAGGCCGTACTTTAACCTATAATGGTTTAATTTTTAAATTGTTATTTGGATGGAGAGTTGTCTCATTGGCACTCACACCACATCTTCCTATATCTATATACTAGCAAAGTATCTACTAAGTATTTTGTTATGACAGGGTTACCTCAGATAACCCATAAAATAGCAACAAGTATTATCCATTGATATCAAGTTAACTAAAGTCGCTTTTCCGATATATCACATAAACAATACACATCTATGAGGCCTACATGTAAAATAAAGAAATTGTTTGATTACAACATAAATGTTTTCTAATAAGCATTCTTTATAACATGGGTACCTGAGGTAACCCCAGACATAATTACAAATATAACCCACTTAACTTAACTAAAGTAAACTGATATCACCTTTACATGTACATCAAATAAACAATACAACTTTCATGAAGTCCTACATTCAAAAAAACAGAAGTTTGTTTATTACAATAAATGTAAACACTACCAAAGTATCTACGAAGTAATCATTCATGACAGGGGTACATGAGGTAACCCCAATAATTACAATAAATACAACCCATTCAACTCAAGTTAACTCAGGTTACATTTATATATACCTCGCATACACAATACAAATCTATGAAGTCCTACATTTTAGATTAAGAAATTGAGTCATTACAGCATAAATGCATATACCAACAAATTATCTACGAAGTATTCTTTCATAACAGAGATACCTCATGTTATTTCAAAAATAACAACAAATATAATCCATTCAAATTAAGTTAACTAAAGTCGCCTTCCCTGAATATCATATAAACAATACTTATCTATGAAGTCCAAAATGAAAAAGTAAATGGTTTATTACAAATTAAATGTATACTCTGGAAAACTATCTACGACGTATTCTTACGTGACAGGGTTACCTCAGATAACCAAAACAATCACAACAAAGATAACCCATCTAACTCAAGTTCACTCAGGTTACCTTTAAATATATATACATCACATAAACAATACAAATCTATGAAGTCCTACATTTCAAATTAAACAATTGTGTACTTTCAATATGAATGTATACACTAGCAAAGTATCAACTAAGAATTCTTTCATAGCAGGGTTACCTGAGGTAACCAAAACAATAACAGCAAATACAACCTATTTAACTCAAGTTAATTCAGATCACCTTTACATATACATCACATAAAAAATATAACTTCAAAGAATTCCTACATTAAAAATGAAGAGGTTGGTTTATTACACCATAAATGCATTTACTGGCAAAGTATCTACTAAATACTCTGTCATGCACGGTTACCTCAGGTAACTCATAAAATAGAAAAAAGTATTATCCATTCATATCAAGTTAACTTAAGTCGCCTTTCCAATATATCACATACACAATACCCATCTATGAAGTCCTACATTTCAAATAAAGAAATTGTTTGATTACAACATAAATGATTACACTAGCAAACTATCTAAAAAGCATTCTTCATAACATGGGTACCTGAGGTAACCCAGACATAATTACAAATATAACCCACATAACTGAAGTTAACTGAGGTCACCTTTACATATCCATCACATAAACAATACAACTTTCACGAAGTCCTACATTCAAAATAAAAAAGTTTGTTTATTACAATTAATGTAAACACTAGCAAAGTGTCTACGAAGGATTCATTCATTACAGGGTTACCTCAGGTAACCATAACAATAATAACAAAGATAACCCATCTTACTCAAGTTAACTGAGGTCACCTTTATATATATATACATGACATAAACAATACAACTTTCATGTAGTCCTTCATTTGAAATAAAGAAGTTTGTTTATTACAATTAATGTAAACAATAGCCAAGTATCTACAAAGAATTCATTCATTACAGGGTTACCTCAGGTAACCCAATAATAACAACAAATACAACCCATATAACTCAAGTAAACTCAGGTATCACCTTTAAATATATATGCATCACATAAACCATACAAATCTATGAAGTCCTACATTTTTAAATTAAGAAATTGTGAAATTCAAATATAAATGTATACACTTACAAATTATATACTAAGAATTCTTTCATAGCAGGGTTACCTGAGGTAACCAATACAAAAACAACAAAAACAATCTACTTAACTCAAGTTAATTCAGATCACCTTTACATATACATCACATAAACAATATAACTTTAATGAATTCCTACATCAAAAATGAAGAAGTTGATTTATTACACCATAAATGGATATACTAGCAAAGTATCTACTAAATATTCTGTCATGACAGGTTACCTCAGGTAACCCATGAAATAGAAACAAGTATTATCCATTTGTATCAAGTTAACTTAAGTCGCCTTTCAGAAATATCACATAAACAATTCACATCTATGAAGTCCTACATTTAAAATAAAGAAATTGTCCGATTACAACATAAATGTTTACACTAGCAAACTATCTAAAAAGCATTCTTCATAACATGGGTACCTGAGGTAACCCTAGACATAATTACAAATATAACCCACTTAACTGAAGTAAACTGAGGTCACCTTTACATGTGCATCACATAAACAATACAACTTTCATGAAGTCCTACATTTAAAATAAAGAAGTGTGTTTATTACAATTAATGTAAACACTAGCAAAGTTTCTACGAAGGATTCATTCATAACAGGGTTACCTGAGGTAATCATAACAATAACAAAAAAGATAACCCATCTAACTCAAGTTAACTGAGGTCACCTTTTAATATATATACATCACATAAACAATACAAATCTATGAAGTCCTACATTTCAAATTAAAACATTGTGGAATTACAATACAAATGTATACACTAGCAAAGTATCTACTAAGAATTCTTACATAGCAGGGTTACCTGAGGTTACCAATACAATAACAACAATATAACCTATTTAACTCAAGTTAATTCAAATCATCTTTCCATATGCATCACATAATCAATATAACTTTAATGAATTCCTACATTTAAAAAGAAGAAGTTGGTTTATTACACCATAAATGGATATACTAGCAAAGTATCTACTAAATATTCTGTAATGACAGGGTTACCTCAGGTAACCCTTGAAAAAGAAACAAGTATTATCCATTCATATCAAGTTAACTTAAGTCGCCTTTCAGAAATATCACATAAAAAATACACATCTATGAAGTCCTACATTTCAAATAAACAAATTGTCCGATTACAACATGAATGTTTACACTAGCAAACTATCTCAAAAGCATTCTTCATAACAGGGGTACCTGAAGTAACCCAAGACATAATTACAAATATAACCCATTTAACTGAAGTTAACTGAGGTCACCTTTACATGTGCATCACACAAACAATACAACTTTTATGAAGTCCTACATTTAAAATAAAGAAGTTTGTTTATTTCAATTAATGTAAACACTAGCAAAGTGTCTACGAAGGATTCATTCATTACAGGGTTACCTCAGGTAACCATAACAATAATAACAAAGATAACCCATCTTACTCAAGAAAACTGAGGTCACCTTTATATATATACATCACATAAACAATACAAATCTATAAAGTACTACATTTCAAAAATAAAAAACTGTCGAATTGCAATATAAATGTATACACAAGCAAAGTATCTACTAAGAATTCTTTCATAGCATGGTTACCTGAGGTAACCAATACAATAACAACAAATACAACCTATCTAACTCAAGTAAATTCAAATCACCTTTACATATACATCACATAAACAATATAACTTAAATGAATTCCTACATTAAAAATGAAGAAGTTGATTTATTACACCATAAATGCATATACCAGCAAAGTATCTACTAAATATTCTGTCATCACAGGTTACCTCAGGTAACCCATGAAATGGCAACATGTATTATCAATTCATATCAAGTTAACTTAAGTCGCCTTTCAGATATATCACATAAACAATACACATCTATGAAGTCCTACATTTAAAATAAAGAAATTGTGCCATTACAACATAAATGTTTACACTAGCAAACTATCTCAAAAGCATTCTTCATAACATGGGTACCCGAGGTAACCCCAGACATAATTACAAATATAACCCACCTAACTGAAGTTAACTGAGGCCACCTGAACATGTGCATCACATAACAATACAAGTTTCGTGAAGTCCTACATTTGAAATAAAGAAGTTTGTTTATTACAATTAATGTAAACAATAGCAAAATATCTACATAGAATTCATTCATTACAGGGTTACCTCAGGTAACCCAATAATAACAACAAATACAACCCATATAACTCAAGTTAACTCAGGTATCACCTTTATGAAGTCCTACATTTCTAAATTAAGAAATTGTGTAATTAGAATATAAATGTATACACTTACAAAGTATATACTAAGAATTCTTTCATAGCAGGGTTACCTGAGGTAACCAATACAAAAACAACAAAAACAAACTATTTAACTCAAGTTAATTAAGATCACCTTTACATATACATCACATAAACAATATAACTTTAATGAATTCCTAAATTAAAAATAAAGAAGATGATTTATTACACCATAATTGGATATACTGGCAAAGTATCTACTAAATATGCTGTCATGACAGGGTTACCTCAGGTAACCCATGAAATAGAAACAAGTTTTATCCATTCACATCAAGTTAAGTTAAGTCGCCTTTCAGAAATATCAAACAATACACATCTATGAAGTCCTACATTTAAAATAAAGATATTGTCCGATTATAACATAAATGTTTACACTAGCAAACTATCTCAAAAGCATTCTTCATAACATGGGTACCTGAGGTAACCCCAGACATAACTATAAATATAACCCACTTAACTGGAGTTATTTGAGATCACCTTTACATATATATCCCATAAACAATATAACTTCAATGAAGTCCTACATTCAAAATGAATAAATTAGTTTATTACAATTAATGTAAAGACTAGCAAAGTATCTACGAATTATTCATTCATGACAGGGTTACCTCAGGTAACCCCAATTATAACACCAAATACAACCCATTTAACTCAAGTGAACTCATGTAACATTTACATATAATCGCATAAACAATACAAATCTATGAAGTCCTACATTTTAAATTAATAAATTGTGTAATTACAGCATAAATGCATATACCAGCAAAGTATCTACGAAGTATTCTTTCATAACAGGATTACCTCAGGTAATCCAAAAAATAACAACAAATATAATCGATTCAAATCAAATTAACATAAGGTTGCAGTCTTGTTAATGACTCCTCCATAGGCTTACATGCAAAACAGCTGATCTTAGAAAAAAAATTCATGTTCATATCATCTATGTACCAAAGTGAAATTGTGATTTAATTGAAAAAAGGGGGTCTTGCCACGAAGAATAAAACGTTACGCAATCGTGAAGTCAACTCATTTTTTTTCTACTTTCTGTTTGCTATTTTTACTAGACCTCACCACTTCAAGTAAACATGATATCCTTCCACTTTCCTGGAATGATATCCCCAAAAGATGCAAGATTTTTTAAAAAGTCTATATTTATTTTTCCATTCACCATAAACCTATAAACAAACAGAAAAAAATGAGTTCAGAAAAAAATTCAGTCTACTAAATTATCTGTAAATCTCTTTCTTGTCTATCTTTATGAATAACCTGACCATGAACAGTTGTACAGTGGTTCAATGAGGTAACCTGACCATGCACAAGAGTACAATGGTTCCCTGAGGTAACCTGACCACGCACAGTTGTACAGTGGTTCCCTGAGGTAACCTGACCATGCACATTAGTACAATGATTCCCTGAGGAAACCTACTATGCACAGTAGTACAATGGTTCCTGAAGTAAACTGACCAGGCACAGTAGTGTAATTGTTCCCTGAGGTAACCTGAACTTGCACAGAAGTACAATGGTTCCTTGAAGTAATCTGACCATGTACAGTAGTACCATGGTTCCCTGGGGAAACCTGACCATGCACAGTAGTAAAATGGTTCCCTGAGGTAACATGACAATGCACAGTATCACAATGGTTCCCTGAGGTAACCTGGCCATGCACAGTAGTACAGTGGTTCCCTGAGGTAACCTTTCAATGCACAGAAGTACAATGGTTCCCTGCAGTAACCTGACCATGTACAGTAGTACAATGATTCCCTTGGGAAACCTGACCATGCACAGTAGAACAATGGTCACCTGAGGTAACATGACCATGTACAGTAGTAAAATAGTTCCCTGAGGTAACCTGACCATGCACAGAAGAACAATGGTTCCCTCGGTAACCTGACCATGCACAGTAGTACAATGGTTCCCTGAGGTAACATGACAATGCACAGTAGTACAATGATTCCCTGAGGTAACCTGGCCATGCACAGTAGAACAGTGGTTCCCTGAGGTTACCTGGCAATGCACAGAAGTACAATGGTTCCCTGCAGTAACCTGACCATGTACAGTAGTACAATGATTCCCTTGGGAAACCTGACCATGCACAAGAGTACAATGGTCACCTGAGGTAACACGACAATGCACAGTAGTACAATGGTTCCCTGAGGTAACCTGACCCTGCACAGTAGTACTGTGGTTCCCTGAGGTAACATGACCATGTACAGTAGTACAATGGTTCCCTGAGGAAACCTGATAATGCACAGAAGCACAATGGTTCCCTGCAGTAACCTGACCATGTACAGTAGTACAATGATTCCCTTGGGAAACCTGACCATGCACAGTAGTACAATGGTTCCCTCGGTAACCTGACAATGCAAAGTAGTACAATGGTTCCCTGACATAAACTGACCATGCACAGTAGTACAATGGTTCCCTGAGGTAACATGACTATGTACAGTAGTTCAATGGTTCCCTGAAGTAATCTGATCATGCACAGTAGTGCAATGGTTCTCTGAAGTAACCTGACCATGCACAGCAATACAGAGGTAATATTAGGTAACCTCACAATGTTCAATCATACAGAGGTGACCAGAGGTAACCTCACCATGTGAGCAATCATAGATATGATCTGAGATACAGGAAATACACAGTAATTTAGAGATGACCTAAGGTTATCTGACCATGTACAAAAGTCCACTGGAGATGTGAGGTTTTTCCTTGAAAATATCCAACATCTCTCAAATAAGATTGATTAAGACAATTAACATTTTAAAAAAGCAGTTATATACTATATAACCTGTGCTTGTAACTACGTTACTTTCTAAGTAATGTTAAATGAAAAAAAAATAGATTACTGTTCGTACTGCAATGTTTCTCTTTTTTAATACTGGTGAATTTTGATTTTGATACTCATACTAATGAATATTATGCATGAATATAGATAAGATCAGCACGTGTAGCCATAGACTGAGAGTTGTAGATTTGTAGTGTAAATATATAGATGCCGTTTATAGAATACAAAATTAGATCAGAAACATAGTTATTAAAATTGAGAAAGGAAATGGTGAATATGTCAAAGCGACAACCACCCGACCATAGAGCAGACAACAGCCGAAGGCAATCAATGGGTCTCCAATGTAGCGATAATTCCCGCAGCTGTAGGTGTCCTTCAGCTGGCCCCTAAAAATATGCATAATAGTTTAGTGATAATGGACGTCATACTAAACTCCGAATTATACACAAGAAACTAAAATTTAAAATCATACAAGCCTAACAAAGGCCAGAGGCTCCTGACTTGGGACATGCGCAAAATTGCGGCGGGGTTAAACATGTTTATGAGATCTCAACCCTCCCCCTATACATCTAGCCAGTGTAGAAAAGTAAAAGCATAACAATACGCACATTATAATTCAGTTCAAGAGAAGTCCGAGTCCAATGTCAAAAGATGTTACAAAAGAAAATAAATAAAATGACAATAGTACATAAATAACAACAGACTACTAGCAGTTAACTTACATGCCAGCTCCAGACCTCAATTAAACTGATTGAAAAATTATGTGTTCATCATATGAATATCAGGCACAATCCCTCCCGTTAGGGGTTTAGTATCATACTATCATAAAATATATAAGAACATAACCGTGTCATGCCAACAACTGTTTTTTAGAAATAGATGTGTTTAGTTCCGATTCAAAGACTCTATCGGTGAATCAATATTAAAGACAAAATATGCAATCTTTAATGACCTGACAACAGTATCGTAACTATATCCCTTTTTAATAAGTCTATTTAAAGGTTTTGTTAGTTTCTGAGGAGAATACTGACATTTTTTTTCTTTATATAGCATATTTCCATAAAAAAAATGGATGTGAAATACTAGTACCTGAACGTATAAGATGTCTGCATGTTGAGTTATATTTACGAATTATTTCCTTATACCGATGATAAAATTTAGTAAATGTTTTGACCAGTTTGTGATATCGAAAACCCTGGTGTAATAATTTTTTAGTAATACATAAATTTCTCTCGCTAAAATCTAATACGTTGTTACATATACGAAAGAATCGTACAAGTTAAGATATATAAACACCATAAGATGATGACAAGGGAACGTCACCATCTACAAATGGATAATTAACAATAGGAAATGAAAAAACATCTCTCTTATCAACAATTTTTGTATTAATCTTCCCGTTTATGATATAGATATCAAGATCGAGGAAAGGGCAGTGGTCATTGTTATCATTAGCTTTAATTAAAGTAAGTTCTACAGGATAAATTTCTTTAATATACATACGGAAGTCGTTATTATTGAGAGCCAATATATCATCCAAATATTTAAAAGTATTGTTAAATTTTTGTATCAAATATTGTTTTGATGGGTCTTTGCTAATTTAAGTCATAAATTGTAACTCATAACAATACAAAAACAGGTCCGCAATAATTGGTTCACAGTTAGTCCCCATTGGAATTCCAATAACTTGACGATATACGGAATCTCTAAAGCGAACAAAAATGTTATCAAATAAAAATTCAAGCGCATAAATAGTATCAAAGCATGTCCATTTGACATAGTTCTTTTGTTTATTGCTACTAAAAAATGATCGCAAAGAGTTTGAACATATGTGCTCGCATTCCGACTTTTTAAATGACCAGTTAATTAGGGATGTGATTTTTTTCTTAATAAGAATATGAGGCAAAGTGGTATATAGGGTAGAAAAATCAAAACTTTGAACAGATTTCGAATCACCAATATATGCATGCAATTTATCAAGTACTTCCAACGAGTTTTTGACACTCCAAAAGTAATTAATTCCACTATTATCAAAAGCCTTATTTGAACAATTTATTATCAGGTTTTTTTATTGTAACAAGTGTACTAGTAAGTAAAACAGACAATTTAGTAGTTGAACAATGGACAGTGGCGGGTCCAGGGGTGTTCTGGGTATAGGAACCCTTTTTTTTTTGGAGATCAATGCATTTGAATGGAAAAATATAGTTGGAACCCCCTCCTTGTGTCCTGGATTGGGAACCCCCCCTTTTTTAAATGGATGGATCCGCCACTGCCCCTCATGCAGTCGAACAAGATGGACTGATTTTAATAATCTATCTATTAAATGTTATCATTTTCTACTTATGTTACTTTAAAAGAAGTAACCAAAATCAATATATGCGTAATCTGTTCATATGTAAGTGTCATATATTACCAAACACAATGATAGTCAAAGTTTCAACTGGACATTCACGAAACTTAGGCAGCAATCATTTCATTTTCAGGGGGGGGGGCTATGGTTTTTTTTTAAAGTTTGTTTCTAATTGTTCTGCCACTATATGTAATGCTTGAAATGAAAGAAAAAAATGTTTTCGACCTGTCTCCAAAAAATCCATAGCCCCCCCCCCCCCCCCGAAAATCAAATGTTTGCTGCCTTAGGCATGTGTGGATAACTTTTATTCTGTAATAGTTAGTTTAAATAATTGTATATACATTTATTTACATAAATCTCTATGAAACCAGTTTTTGACAACTATTATTATAAAAGTTTAAATCGCCATTCAAAAAGTGTTTTCTTTAAGTCATTTACGTTTCACTAAATAAATATCTGTTCACGTTGCAATGATCACAAAAAACCAAATATTTGGATTTTTTTTCGTGAATTATTTGTTGTAACTTATTGTAAAAAATTGTATGTGTTCCTGTTTTCTCCTATTTTTCGCACATATACTGTCAGTCGAAATAGAAAGTACAATGATGTATTTTTAGTTTATTCTATTTTTAGATCATGTTATTACTACGCATATGGGCACTATTGCCACGATTACCTGAGGGCACCGATTACCTCAGGGCATACAGCAGCGGACCTAACTGCCATCTGCTTCCGAAGCACTTGAGATCTACCCCAGTTTTTGGTGGTATTCGTGTTGATCAGTCTTTTGTTTTCTATGTTGTGTTTTGTGTACTATAGTTTGTCTATAATTGGTATTTTTTTTTGTTTTAGCCATGACGCTGTTTTCGACAAATGAGTTTGAATGCCCGTCTTGTATTTTTCGCCCTCTTTTAAAATCAAATATCTACTAGACAGCGTTAAACAGAAACGGGCTTTTATAGTATAACACTGTTTGATAAAAAAATCACATACATGTATATAGAAAATGACTCACACTTGCAATTTAATTAAAATATAGATCTCTGATTCCATATGAATGTGCGAACACGCGAGCTAAGATAGATTTGAATTTTTATCTTATTGCTCACACTTGACCTTAACTAAAGGACTGTAAGTTATTTGTCCAAAAGCAACTGTAAATTGGTGTTTACTTAAGGTTGTTGATTGATTTATAACTCTCAGAAAAATTTGATTGGATGCTTTTTATCAGTATTTCCTATGATCAAAGATTGACAGTTCTCTTGACGGTAATGAAAATCAAAACAAGAAAGCAATATGTTTGTTTAACCGTTAAGATTTCGATAACAAGTATATCACACAAAGGTTATGGATACAAAGGATAACTTATCGGAAGGTAAAATATTTTATCTTTTTACTTTTATGCACAGCGGTTTTTTTATTATTAATTTTAGATACATTTCAATGTACAAATGGAAATATCAATCTTAGTCTAATGATTTACTATTGTATCCGGGAATATTAATCTAAATTCGCCACTTACCGTTGTTGCGAATTTAAAATTATTATTTTTTTTCTAAATTCCTCCCTTACCAAAATAATCAGGTTAGTTTTATCATGTCCCATGGCTGTTAACAACACTGTGATAATGTCTGGTCATTTGCGTTCTGCAGGAGGGACTGACATTGGATTAAATCTAATTAGTGGAAACAAATTTCCCGGAGAAAATTGTTAAATGCATTATAAAAATGGACAACACAACTGATGAATTAAATGTGATCTTAAATATTAATGAATAATAGAGAAAAAAAAAATGATTTTTCATGATATTAATGTTCTTTACTAAATGACATATATTAATAATTGTCGCGTAAAAGATTTATAAAAATGCCTTTATTTTATCCTCGTTATCAGAAAATTAAAAAGTTTAACAAATGTTCTTAAAACATGCCACACCTGTGTAATGTAATTCTGAATATTTATAACGACAACAGATGTAAATCACTGATAAACAACCTTGAATGAGAGTTTTCTCATTGGAAATAATACCACATCTTTGTATTGTTACATTGAATTTTAAAACTTTTTACTTCTGTGCACAGCCATACAATTCAGCTGTGATTTAACAACTGAATCAACGTGAGTAAACTTAGCATCTTACAATACAATTTTTCTAATTAGTGTTCGTATGTAGAATTTCTATTTCTTTTTGTGCTGTTTGCTTTCATTCAATTGGTAGTAGGAAATATGTAATCCGTATTCACAAATAGAACACATCAAATAATAGAATAGCGACCGGAAACGGGGATGTGTCACAGATACAACAACCGAACCAAAGGACAGATCACAGTTCAAGGCCAACCATCGATCTTCAACGCAGCGGGAATATCCCACACCCGAAGGCGGACTTCAGCTAGCCTCTATTAATAATGTGTACCAGTAAGCATGTTCTTCATGTAGGATAGACATGGATGAAGGCAGTATATCAATAGATGAAACCTTCGAACAAGAGAGAGTTAGTCAAACCATTTCATTGCAGAGAAAATTTGCCTTTAAACAGACTTACTATGGACCCCGCAAATGTTTTTTTGTAGGCGCGTAGAACCAACCTTAAACAAGCCATTGTGTTTTATAGATACATTGTATATAGGAAGATGTGGTGTGAGTGCCAATGAGACAACTCTCCATTCAAATAACAATTTAAAAAAAGTAAACCATTATAGGTCAATGTACGGCCTTCAACACGGAGCCTTGGCTCACACCGAACAACAAGCTATAATATGTTCCCATTTAAAATGTTTCCCCATACTTGAAGCAAATGAATGCCCGGGGAATGCTACACAAAGGAATAACGTGGACTTTAAACGAAGAGGCAATCTTTATGTATTGGTGGAAACTTGTTTTTATCGTGTCAAAATATATATTTCAAAAAATTGTCACGGGATTTTAGTCGTTTCATTTCCTAAGCTTTTTAAAGATATATATCTCCGTGAGCATGCTTAAAATATATATGTATGGACCTTACGCAATCATCAGCCAATCTATTAATCGATCCTCTTCATGGTGTTGGAAAATGCAGAATAACATCAAAACAAGTTCTTTTACTACTTTTGCCTCTTCTTAAACTACACGTCCTATTGGTTTAGAAAGCAGGCAGCATGACATATGTCTAACTAGATTTTACATCTATCCCCTCAATAGTTTACAGCCGAGGGCACATCAATACCATATAAATCGCTCTCTGGTCTATAAACTTTGATGAAAGTATCTCGGCAACAATTCATTTACATGTTCATTTGTACATCTATCGTTAAATCAGATCATACTAGAACATCCGGTCCATGAGTTAATTTTCTGAAAATAAGAGACGTTTTGTCATAGAAAGCGCAACTATTTGATTGATACATTTAATTCATGAAAAGAACACTTAAGTTTAACCTTTGACATGTATCATCGCCCATTAATGTTACAAATCATGTATAGCCACGTCTTACCATCAACATACATGTAAATTGCTGCGTTACAATTCTCTGGAAAAGCATGGACAAGTTAAATCGTAAGATCCCTTTACAACTAATTTCATTTGTATCTTCAGACATGTTTATCATATGTACCAAATTGATTATATAATAGACATGCCTAAGCTTAAAAATGAAATTAGTTGTAAAGATTTCTTAAAATATTCTGTAATATAAGTAAATCTTTAAATATTGTTGGTATTAGCATTGATTGGGAAAAAATTAAAACCTTACTACATGTAAGTATACATTTTTGAATGTATCGCTATATATGTACAGTTATGAAAACCCATCAACTTACATAGTGCCGATACTGTTTACTTATATTTTGGCATTGCACAAGAAAATGCGTTTCTCAGACTGTTTATGACGTCTTTACACTAACTACGTTGGGTGTGTAATGATTGATACAATTGTACTATAATAGTAATTGAGTACATGAATATTTATGAGTTGTAATTAGATTTGAACTACATGTAGCTGTCATTAACTGCGAGTACTCTCAGATCTGTACTTTGTGATTTTTGTTCTTGTGAGGGTTATATAAATACCCTGCCATGCCCGGTCTGTGGTTTTGTCTGCTTTGTATCGATTTGATAAGTTAAGAACTTTAAAACTAATTTTTATATTTTGTTCGTATGTTACACTGTTACACCACTGTCCCAGTTTTGGGTGATGGTATGGCGCTATCAAACATGTTTAACCCCGCCACATTTTGCATTTGCCTGTACCAAGTCAGAAGCCTGTAGTTCAGTTGTTTGTGTTGGTTTTTGTCTCTCATATTAATTTTGTTCTTCGAAAATTATTTTGTTATAAATTATGCCGTTAGTGTTCTCAGTTCAATTGTTTCCAATTTTTTATGTCGAGGCCTTTTATAGCAGACTATACGGTATGGGTTTTACTTATTGTTGAAGGCCGTACGGTTGCCTATAATTTCTTACATCGACTTCATTTGAACTTTGGTGGATAGTTGTCTCATAAGAAATCATACCATATCTCCTTAATTTTATATGGTAACCAATAGTTTCCAAAATACATAAATTATGTTCAATTTTTCATGACCCCGCAACTAATAGTTGGGGGCATATTGTTTTACCCCTATCCGTCTGTCCGTCCGTCCAATTATGGGTATATAGTTATTCAGCTTAACTCCTCCTACAATTTGAATCCTAGGAAGTTTTCACTTTGCTTTCTGTTTGTACATATATTAAAAGTGTGCAAGTGGTCAGGATTTAGATTTTTATTAATATTTGCTCTTTTGGGGGATAGTTGAACTTTGGCATTTGTTGGGGTATTTACTTGCATATAAGAAGAGCGTTTCCAGATAATTCCTCCTACGGTTTGAATGCTAGGAAGTTTTCACTTTTCTGGCTGTTTGTATAATACTGAAAGTGTGCAGGTGGTCAGGGGTTTTGATTTTTATTAATATTTGCTCTTTTGTGAGATAGTTGAACTTTGTAATTGTTAGGGTACAAACGGTTAAATGTTAAAGTTATTATAAAAGGACACTTTGCATCTGCGGGGGCATCACTTGTGTCTCCCAGACACAATAATATCTCAAAGAAAGTCCTACATTGACTTTGTTATAATACAGTAACTTCAGAGTGGAGCGCGGGGGCATCACTTTGTCTTGTTTTTGATTGCTTCATTTCGTTAGATTTCTGTAAAATGAATGTCTTATAAAATTTTCGTCGCCATTGGGTAGATTACATTTTAATAAATTGTCTTTTGAGAAATGAGTAAACCATTACAGATATCAAATAAATTGACAAAAATACTTTCTGATTTGGTTATTTGATGAGGCTTAAATTAAAATATTGTTTGTTTGCAGTTTACCGACCGACCCTTGAAAATCCTCCCGACTGTGAAAATTTTATTGCTTTAAATTTGAAGAAATTTTTTTTAATACTTCTATTGACGCGATCCGGAACTTTGGGTCCTTTCCGGAAATAATTTAAAGTCTGGGTCAATTACGCATTTCAAGTTCGGTTTTTCTTAGCTTCCTGTCAAGCGTTCATGTGACCATTTAATGATAAAGCACATGGAAATTGTTTACAGGTATCCATGAAGTCACGGGGGAGTACTTTACGGTGTCGTCTCGTGTTAATTTTAAGACAAATAACACACAAAAAAGTTTATTAGTAAACTGTTTATACAGATTCTGGCACATGTAATGATGTGTGATGATATCATTGATGATGATGCAGCGGATATTCATAACTGACACTATAACCATTCTGTCTCAAACAAATCGGGTACAGAATCTGAGGAGCCTGACTTTATGGAACCAATTTCAGTGGTTAAATAATTCAACAACAGCTTGAAGTATGGCATATTTTCTACAAATCGTTGTGAAGACAATAAGATGAAACCACTCCTCCGTGACTTAAATCTTCATGGATATCTGTAAACACGCCTGTACGGAGGAAGGGCTCATTTGAAATGTTAATGGATATAGAT
>CM034356.1:9166196-9198878 GCA_019925275.1 Mytilus edulis | reverse complement strand
TCATTATTTGCAGTTAATGAGAATATTGTTAATATATATAGGAAGATGTGGTATGGATGCCAATGAGACAACTCTCCATTCAAATAACAATTTTATAAAAGTAAACCATTGTAAGTCAATGTACGGCCTTGCATGTTGTGTTCATTTATGTTTTCATAAAATGATAAGTTGTAATCAAACACTTTGCAATAAGTTTTTCTTCAAGCTCTTAACTTTTGTATATCTTTAAAACGATAACATATAGAAATAATTTATTATTCTGCAGACACAGATAAAGCAAGGTCGCTAAAAAAGGATGAAAGGGAGTGTATGAAATGTTATCTTATTGATGTAAACCTTTCAATGTTTCGGCTTCTTAATGCATTTTTTCTAACTGGTAGATTATCATTATTGGATAGTTTTTAATATAAAAGACATCTGAAGGATTTTTTTTTGTATTCACTCGTAGACTAGTTTTGTATATACACGCTGTTGTATCGTTCATATTAACGTACCATTAGTGATTGAAAGATGTATGTCACTTATTCCAGGCAAATCTCTTGGAGATTTGGGGCAATAAATAATGCTTCTGTCAAACCTTAAAAGAATAGAAAAAGTCAGTAGGTGCTGATTTGAATTAATTATACAGGATGGAATGTGTGTCTCTTTTAATATAAAAGACATCTGAATTAATTATACAGGATGGAATGTTTGTCTCTTTTGATATAAAAGACATCTAAATTAATTATACAGGTTGGAATGTTTGTCTTTTTTAATATAAAAGACATCTGAAGGTTTTTTTTTTGCATTCACTCGTAGACTAGTTTTATATATACACGCTGTTGTCTTTGATAGCGTTAGTCCATTCTTAAAATATCTAATTTTTTTCCATTTTTTTCCAATTCAAAATTGATCCTTGGTATTATGTTGATCAATTATTTAGTGTTCACAGTAAAGCAATATCCATGCCATGTTCAAATATAGCAGCGAAATAATCAAAGGATTAAGTGAATCTTCTTGTTAACATCTTCGATCATAAAACATTATGAATTATTTAAAAAAAAATGTATATCTTATCAACATCAATATTTCTTTTTACTTCGTTCGATTTTTTTTTGGATATATTACATGAAGCACGCACTCCTATTATCAAAAACTATTACCTTCAAAATAATGGCTAATGTATTTCCATTAAAGTTTATCATCTCATCGTTAAAACGAATCAGTGAAACCCAATTGGATGTGAAAACAACATAAAATTACATGCAAGACATGACAATCAAGATCACAGTAACTAGTATATACAGATAAAAGTATAGATTTTAGATTTTTGTAGCAGTTAATTTAACATTCTATTAGTTGCAAAAATTATTAATTCAGAGACAAATCTCGTACACAAAGAAACCAAACAGTACAGTAACGTTTGACAATAGGATGAGGAGTAGGGCATGTATAAGTTTTTTTTTCTATATACACATTTTCTCATTATTGTTTCAACATCTTTAAATTATCAAAATATCTGTAATACTTTTATTTCAATGGCAATTACCGTTGTATACAGAATTGATAAAATAGTGGAAAAAGTATATGAAAAATACCAAAATTTAACATGTTTTTGTTTAAAAAAAAAGGTCATAAACCAAAATGGATATATTGCATATACAGCATTTCATAGCTTGACCATAAGTAATTTTTCCTTTACATAATCTTAAGGTATGTATATCATATTTATTTTTTTTCCAAATGATATATTGTTTGATCATTTTAAAATAAACATGGAATCTGTTATACTATTATATCAATTACAATTATTTGATTGTAGGCTGTTCATTTTGGACGAGTATACACATAAACGGTCAGAGCTAAAAATATAAGTGGAAAATCATCATCATCTAATTCTGGACAGTTATGTTACAGCAAACAATAAACCAATACAAATATAAGCTTATAAATTGTGTTGCCCTTATAGTAGGGCTAACACATTGAGTAGATATAAAAAAGTAGATGATACAGCTCTCCACAATAAACCAAAATGACACAGAAATTAACAACACTGTTTGCTTTCAAGCGTAACGAAAATTACATTTTGTCATCTTGTTCATAACATATATATGATGTGACTGTTATTATAAATAAAGAGATGAAATTCTGACATTCTCAATTTATTCAGAATATGCTGGTATATAGATTTACAATTTAAAGTTCACATATGGTCAGTTTTGGTAATGTGGTCAAATAATTGTGTTGTACAAGTCAGCTTGAGGTATCAAAACTACTGAAATTTTGTTACGTATCAGTATTTTGAATAAAATGAGGACATGCTGGTATCCTAAATTTATGCGAACCAAAATTTTTTGTTATTATATTGCAATTTTGCTGTCCATTGTCATGATTGTATTATACATTGAATCCTGACATCAAAAATGTGGCTGATTTACTATGCGGGTATATAGATTTACAAATTAAAGTGCACATATGGTCAGTTTTGGTGGATGGGGTCAAATAATTTTGTTGTACAAGTCAACTGGAGGTATCAAAACTACTGAAATTTTGTTACGTATCAGTATTTTAAGTAAAAAGAGGACATGCTGGTACCCTTAATTTAGGCGAACAAAAATTTGTTGTTATTATATTGCAATATTGCTGTCCATTGTCATGATTGTATTATACATTGAATCCTGACATTAAAAATAAGGCTGATTTTCTATGCTGGTATATAGATTTACAATTTAAAGTTCACATATGGTCAGTTTTGGTAATGTGGTCAAATAATTTTGTTGTACAAGTCAGCTGGAGGTATCAAAACTACTGAAATTTTGTTACGTATCAGTATTTTAAGTAAAAAGAGGACATGCTGGTACCCTTAATTTAGGCGAAAAAAATTTGTTGTTATTATATTGCAATATTGCTGTCCATTGTCATGATTGTATTATACATTGAATCCTGACATTAAAAATAAGGCTGATTTTCTATGCTGGTATATAGATTTACAATTTAAAGTTCACATATGGTCAGTTTTGGTGGATGCGGTCAAATAATTTTGTTGTACAAGTCAGCTGGAGGTATCAAAACTACTGAAATTTTGTTACGTATCAATATTTTGAATAGAAGGAGGACATGCTGGTATCCTAAATTTATGCGAACCAAAATTTTTTGTTATTATATTGCAATTTTGCTGTCCATTGTCATGATTGTATTATACATTGAATCCTGACATAAAAAATATGGCTGATTAACTATGCGGGTATATAGATTTACAAATTAAAGTGCACATATGGTCAGTTTTGGTGGATGCGGTCAAATAATTTTGTTGTACAAGTCAGCTGGAGGTATCAAAACTACTGAAATTTTGTTACGTATCAAAATTTTGAATAAAATGAGGACATGCTGGTATCCTAAATTTATGCGAACCAAAATCTTTTGTTATTATATTGCAATTTTGCTGTCCATTGTCAGGATTGTATTATACATTGAATCCTGACATAAAAATATTGCTGATTTACTATGCGGGTATATAGATTTACAAATTAAAACGACAAATGGTCAGTTTTGGTGGATGCGGTCAAATAATTTTGTTGTACAAGTCAACTGGAGGTATCAAAACTACTGAAATTTTGTTATGATCATATATTTTGAATAAAATGAGGACATGCTGGTATCCTAAATTTATGCGAACAAAAATTTTTTGTTATTATATTGCAATTTTGCTGTCCATTGTCATGATTGTATTATACATTGAATCCTGACATCAAAAATGTGGCTGATTTACTATGCGGGTATATAGATTTACAAATTAAAGTGCACATATGGTCAGTTTTGGTGGATGGGGTCAAATAATTTTGTTGTACAAGTCAACTGGAGGTATCAAAACTACTGAAATTTTGTTACGTATCAGTATTTTAAGTAAAAAGAGGACATGCTGGTACCCTTAATTTAGGCGAACAAAAATTTGTTGTTATTATATTGCAATATTGCTGTCCATTGTCATGATTGGATTATACATTGAATCCTGACATTAAGAATAAGGCTGATTTTTTATGCTGGTATATAGATTTACAATTTAAAGTTCACATATGGTCAGTTTTGGTAATGTGGTCAAATAATTTTGTTGTACAAGTCAGCTGGAGGTATCAAAACTACTGAAATTTTGTTACGTATCAATATTTTGAATAAAATGAGGACATGCTGGTATCCTAAATTTATGCGAACCAAAATTTTTTGTTATTATATTGCAATTTTGCTGTCCATTGTCATGATTGTATTATACATTGAATCCTGACATAAAAAATATGGCTGATTAACTATGCGGGTATATAGATTTACAAATTAAAGTGCACATATGGTCAGTTTTGGTGGATGCGGTCAAATAATTTTGTTGTAAAAGTCAACTGGAGGTATCAAAACTACTGAATTTTGTTACGTTTCAATATTTTGAATAAAATGAGGACATGCTGGTATCCTAAATTTATGCGAACCAAAATTTGTTGTTATTATATTGCAATATTGCTGTCTATTGTCATGATTGTATTATACATTGAATCCTGACATAAAAAATATGGCAGATTTACTATGTGGGTATATAGATTTACAAATTAAAGTGCATATATGGTCAGTTTTGGTGGATGCGGTCAAATAATTTTGTTGTACAAGTCAGCTGGAGGCATCAAAACTACTGAAATTTTGTTACGTATCAGTAGTTTAAGTAAAAAGAGGACATGCTGGCACCCTTAATTTAGGCGAACAAAAATTTGTAGTCATTATTTAAATGAATTAAACTATTGCTGATTGTGGCTGCATAGTTCAAGGATGTATAACTAACAAGGACGTATACACCTAACATCAAATATACTTCTTTTCAAAAATATACATAATATGATTGAATTTGATCTCGGAATATATATATATATTCAGTGCCTGTTATCATTGTAACCGAGATCGTTTTTATAATAGATAGATTGTCAGATCACAGATAAATTTGTGTTACGTTCTGTGCGTACTTATTTTCAATTATTTGTGTTTAATCCTGTTCATAAAACGGAAGTATTAATTTTCAAATTACTTTATTTTCGATGTTTCTACTACGAAACAAAGATATTAAAAATATTTTTTTTTAAATCAACGAAGAGCGGTCCTGGTTACAAGTTAACTTAGTGTTGACCAGACCAGTCAAAAGTTAACTTGGGAACAGGTCTGGTTTTGATCGGATTTGTTCAAGCAGAAGTTAACTTTGTGGCAGGACCGGTTTCCAAGTTAACTTATGTTAACTTTATGACAGGACTGGTTCCGAAGTTAACTTATGTTAACTTATGACAGGACTGGTTCGAAGTTAACTTATATCAATAGCGGACCTGTTTCCAAGTTAACTTTTTGGCAGACATAAAAACAGTCCTAGGTCCAAGTCCGCTTTTCAAGTTAACTAGATTTTGGTCCTAGGACTGGTCAGAGCAGTCCTATATTCGGTCACAGGTTAACTTTGACCAGTCCAAATGACTGGTTATCAAGTTAACTTGCTGTACAGGTTAGGAGTGCACCCATCTGTACACAAATTATGTAATTCAGCCAACTATTTTATTTTCTATATCTCTTGACGCCTTTCCTAAACGCGATATTAAATTTTGCTACTCATAACTTGATTTCAAAGCTAGAAAATATATCTTTTAAAGGACCAAGTAATTACAAAATTCGTAAATAAGAAATATAGATTTACATGTACCATGGTTACTATTGGCTCAAATTAACTAACTTCCTTTCGACGACTGGAAATGATCGAAATTATATTTTAAGGAAAGTATGTTGCTTATAAATGGTACAAGTTTTCTTTCAGTTGCCATGAGTGAATATATCCACCTATAAATGTCACCCGAGGTATAACATAATTTTCATCGAGGACTTTAGAAATCGGTTAATTGCAACATCATAAAAGAATAAGTCAATTTAAAATCTTTGGTTTTATATTCTGCTTCGTCATCTTCTTAGTAACACTTATTGCCATGATTTCGTGTACGCAGTCATAAAGGGAATGGTTGGAATCAAACTCTTGTTATTGATATGTTGTAACTAAGTACTTTTACAAAAAAGTTAAAATTTTTCAAATCTTTAAAAAGCGATAGAAAAATAGGTTACAAATACAATTGAGAATTTAAATAGAGAATGTGTCCAAAAAAAGTAAAATCACAAAAATACTGAACTTAGAGGAAAATCAATTTGGAAAGTCCATAATCACATAGCAATTTCAAATAACAAAACGCATAAAAAACGAATGGACAAGAACTGTCATATTCCTGACTTTGTACAGGCATTTTCAAGACAAGACAAGAACATTTGCCAAAATATTATTGTTCTTGGCCAAATATTTTAAAACTTTTTCATTTACTTCAAGCAAAATAAAAATCAATCACAATTACACTGTGTTACTCTCTGAACTATGCTTGGAAATTTAAATCATGTATTGTGAATTAATTGTACCTTTATTATATTATGTATTGTTCTCTGCTATCTGTTATTCTGTCACATTGTATATACTTCTTTATGTATTGCCATGGCATATTATTTATGCTTTCGCAAATAAAATATTCATTCATTCATTCATTCAAATGTAGAATGGTGGATTAAATCTAATTTTATAGCGCTAATCCTCTCACTTTGATGACAGTCTCATCAAATTCCGTTATATTTACATCGATGCGTTAGCTAAAGAGACACAATAAATAAATAGTCAAAATATGGGTACATCAGTCATCATCATATAACAATTTTAAAAGGGACAATCTAACAGAACACAAAAACATCTATCTACAAACACATTCATTGATTTGTGTGTCTGACGTCAGAAAATTTTATACGTCACATACATTTGTCGTTCAATGTGCAAGCAAACAATTTTAAAATTTACATAGGCAATGTTAGCATATAGGGTTAGAGACAACAACCTGACCAAAGAGCAGAAAACAGTCGAATGCCACCAATGGGTCTTCAATATAGCGATAAAGTCCCACACCTGGAGGCGTGCTTCAGCTGGTCCCTTGACAAAAAATGTAGTTTAGTAATAATGGACGTCTAAAATATATCAATGAACTCTAATTCATAATCATAAGACTACAAATCAGTAAGTGAGTTTCATTAGTATTGTTCTTACAAGTAGATCTTAAGGTGGTACCCAACACTTTCACTAAAATTGATTTTGCTCGTTTAATTTTCATAAAATTTTGTCAAAGTATTTACTTTGACCCTTTAGCAAAACAAGAAAAATTTCAAATATTTTGACCCAACCGTTTTGTCAGAAAAATTACACTGGTTATATAGCAGTTTGAAAAACACTAATTTTGATCATTGAGAAACTTAACATTCCTTTTACAACAGAACGTAATTAAAACGTTTAGCTGACTTAACAGAGTTATCTCACTGTAGTGTTAGGTACCACCTTAACAACAGTTGCGTTTGGGCACTTCCATAAAAACTATATCATTATTTAAACAGAAGGAATAATGAACAAAAACTATACGCAATTCCAAATCTACACATTTATCACATGACAGATATTTGACTGTTTATAAGAGGAATTGACATTGAATGATAACGTTATCTCCCTTTTTGTTGTTTAGTTTTGTTGTTTAGATTTTCGCTTTAACCTTGAACCAACGTAATATTTACTGATGTACGCGTACGAGAACTGCGTAGAGCAACAATTTAATGGAATCAATAAGGAAAAAAATCTACATATTCATACTGACAGAAATCTTCATTTAAATGCTTCTGCATGTTTCAGAGGGTATTGACCTAGTCTAAAATTGACAGAGTTTGCATATTGTTAGTCTGTTGGTCTGGTAATGTTTGTATTGCCAAAAACACGTACTGCTAACATATGTTAACATTACCGTAAGTACATTTGTAGTTAAAGTAACATATACATCTAGACACAGGTGCACATAGCTGTTCCCTTTCCTTTTTAAACTATAAATAAATCATATGACAATTTAATAGATTAAAATTAATGATAAGTATTGATCTGTCTCTTTAATAATGTCTTCATTTTGTGAGCAGGAAACTTTAAACAAGTGTAAGTCTATGTTCGACTAATGAATACCTTTAGATATTTCACTTCTCTGTCTTAAGAATATATTTCCGTAGCATGATGTTAACATATTCGATCATAAAACATTATGAATTATATTTGAAAATGTAACTTGCGTTCCAAATCAATCATAGTTTTTAATACTTCCGTCTTATTTTTTTGAATTTTTGAAATACTACATGAAGTACAGCCTCCAATTACTCTATACACTCACGGTGAAAATAACAACAAAAACTGAGAATTGAGGTTTATCTATGTATCACCGCATCGTTAAATTGAATGTAATGGTTACAAGGAAGTAATTATTTACATAGGCGACAATGGTAGCCTTATTTGGTCCTGCCTTTTCACTATCAAAGATCCATTGAAAAAAATTTCGTATTCTGAATTATCATTTTTTATAGAAAAATGGCATTTGTTAAGGGTACTCAACGGTTCCGGATTGTTCGAAATAGTATGAACACTCCTTGCTTAATTTGGAACAGAAAGTGTTGCTTGTCTTAGAGAGTTTTTTCTAAATTTCTCGCTATTTCTACACCAATGGCCAACACCCATTTCTCACTATTTCAATTTTAATTTCTAATTACCAAGGCAGCAGAAAATAACCACTAAATAATTCTCATTTTAAATAAAGATATCCTATTACAAACCTCTAGCTACCAATTTAGCGGTCGTAGTTACTCATATTCTAGTACAAGTCTTAAGACTTTGAAAATCATACGAAATCTATTGATCAATGATAAGTAAAGTATCATATGAATATTATGATGTTGCAATTGATATATTTGACCACAAATGGTAATTTTACACATACTTCATTAGACAATAAAACGCCAAGACCTTATCCAAACAAATATATATCCAATTACCTTTAACAATCTATATATAAAAAAACTTATAGAGATAAACCTACAGAACATACGAAAACAAACACAGGTCATTTCATTTCTATTTTCTTCAATATGTTTTGCATAGTTTCAAAATTCTTGCACCTATTATCTTTATAATAAGATTAATTTCTAACACTGGGGTTAGTCTGTTATAAACAAATGCAATATACAGTTTCTTGCAAATAGTAACAGACAAAACAATAGTTTATAATGACACTTGAGAGCACAGAACACATTTTATATCGCTTTATCTCAAGCATGTTTAGTATAAGTCCCTTCCGTTCATAGTTTGATGAATTGTTTTGTCGTGTACGTTTGATTCGTTTCCATTTTATAAATTACATTCGTTATAATCTCAGTACGAAAGGACATTCCCAAACATATCTTAACATAAAATGAAATTGAACTTTACTGTACTCAACAATTGAAATTCACTTCATGAAACAATATCTAAATATATTCATACTCTCTTTATGACTGATAAATGTTTGATACAAAAACAAAACAATGTGAAACCTGACAACTGGTATGCGAAGGAAATCTTCAGCATGACATTTTACAAATTTCAACGATATTATCTTCAAATATAAAGTTACACAAATAAATCATACTTAATTTTAGAATAATTTTTTCAGCACGTTATTACTATTGAATATTTCATTTGAATAGTGAAATGAATGCACATTTTCTTCTAACCATATTTAATTATGAATAATTTTAAAGTCGTATCTAAAAAAATCTGGGCTTTTTTTCATCAAATATTAACATTTTAACACTGTTCAAACTATGTCTTGTGTGACGTATGTGATGATAGCAGCAACATAACTTAAAACAGACAATTTAAAGTAATCGAAATAATAGCTCTTTGTTATGTATTAGACAAGTTTAAAGATGTAAAGAGGTAGGTTCGCCAACGACGTTTGTCTTAATTTACATATACCCTACAGATGGGTGCGGTCCTAACCTTGACAAAAGTTAACTTAGAGTTAACTTGTTGAATTTTTAAGCAGACCAGCAAGTTAACTTCGTCTACGGTGGACCAGACCTACGGTCCGCTTTTTTATGACTGCTGCAGACCTATCGACGGGTCTGTTCCAGACCAGACCTGTGGACAAGTCTGCTTTTGACCAGTCCTGAGTACAGGTCTGCCCCATACCAGACCTGTGGACAGGTCTGCTCCGACCAGCCTTGTGGACAGGTCTGCTCCTGACCAGACTTGTGGACAGGTCTGCTTCTGACCAGACCTGTGGACAGGTCTGCGACTGACCAGACCTGTGGACAAGTCTGCTATTGACCAGACCTGGGGACATGTCTGCTTATGAAATGTTATCGTTTTTGCGACTTTTCATATCAGACTTGAGCTTTATTAAAATATTTATAAACAGCATTCGCATTGTTCTTCCCAAGAAGGCCTCTGATAGTAAATTTCTTTACTCGCTATACTCTACTAGACATTATTAATAACAACACAATTTTTTCTTTTTTTCTTTTTATATATTCTTATAAACATTAGTCAATTACATAGAGCTATCATATTTTTTTAATTGGAAGGCGGATAGAAATTAGGATTATCCAACGCATCGGAACAACATTCGTATATCATGGGATATCAGCATCTTTGTCGACGTTACTTCGTTCACCGTGTTTTACCTGTCCCTTCATAATTTTTACTTTACGCATTTATACATGCATGGATATTTCATTGTTATTCTACTTATTTGGATTGGATTTACTATTCTTTTTCCGCAGAATATTCTAACGAAAATTGTACAGTTGTACAGTGTCCGGATATGTACGATGTGGTAAAACTACCAAAAATCTCGTCAAATTCGTCAGATTTGTCGAGAGATTTGTGCACATGAATGAAATAGTTGTCACTTGACGTTTAACTACAAACAAAATCAATCAACCGACATAACAGATTAACAGTACACTATTACCAGAAGAGAACCTCACATACATTTTTTATTAAAAATCACAAATGAATTCAGATATGTCAGTGTTGGTACATGTACTTGGATGATGCGGCCTAATAGTTTCGTTTTACACACCCTAGTGACTGTTCAATATTATGAATACAGATATGAAACGCTGACATTCTCAATGTATGCGGAAAAAAAATTGCATTAATTGTTTTCCTTATTGCTTACATTTGCCGTCCTACTAACATGTTCACAGGAGTGCCAGGAGAAGACATAATTAGGCGCCATCCCAACAGTGGTCATTTATTTTATACATTGAATCCAGACATAAAAAATATGGCTGATTTACTATGCAGATATATATAGATTTTTAAATTAAAGTGCACATATGCAGGTCAGTTTTTGGTCGATGCAGTCAAATAACTTTGTTGTATAAGTCAGCATGAGGTATCAAATCTACTGAAATTTCGTTTCGTATCAATATTTTGAATAAAAGGAGGACATGTTGACATCCAAAATTAATGCGAACAAAAATTTGTTGTTATTATATTGCAATATTACTGTCCATTGTATTATACATTGAATACTGGCATAAAAATATGGCTTATTTACTATGCGGGTATACATGGTATATAGATTTACAAATTAAAGTGCACACATGGTCAGTTTTGGTCAATGCGGTCAAATCATTTTGTTGTACAAGTCAGCATGAGGTATCAAAACTACTGAAATTTTGTTACGTATCAATATTTTGAATAAAAGGAGGACATGCTGGCACCCTAAATTTATGCAAACAAAAATTTGTTGTTCATGTTGTTATTGTATTGCAATATAGCTGTCCGTTGTATTATACATTGAAACGTGACATAAAAAAATATGGCTGATTTACTACGCTGGCATATAGATTTACAAATTAGATTGCACATATGGTCAGTTTTGGTCTTGGTCAATGCGGTCAAATTATTTCATTGTACAAGTCAGCATGAGGTATCAAAACTATTGAAATTTTGTTACCTATCAATATTTTGAATATAAGGAGGACATGCTGGCACCCTAAATTTATGCAAAACAAAAATGTGTTGTTATCAGCTGGTTATTGTATTGCAATATTGCAATCCATTGTATTATACATTGAATCCTGACATAAAAAATATGGCTGAATTACTATGCAGGTATATATGGTATATAGATTTACAAATTTAAGTGCATATACATGTATGGTCAGTTTTGGTGGAATCGCTCAAAATATTTTGTTGTACAAGTCAGCATGAGGTATCAAAACACTGTAATTTTGATACGTATCAATATTTTGAATAAAAGGAGGACATTCTAGCACCCTAAATGTATGCAAACACAAATTTGTTGTTATTGTATTGCAATATTGCTGTCCATTGTTTTTTACATTGAATCCTAACACAAAAAATATGGCTGATTTACTATACAGGTATATATAACTTTACAAATTAAAGTGTACATATGGTAAGTTTTAGTTGATGCCTTCAAATAATTTTGTTGTACAAGTCAGCATGGTCAGCATGAGGTATCAAAAGTACAGAAAATTTTGTTATGTATTAATATTTGAATTAAAGGAGGACATGCTGGCACCCTAAATTTATGCGAACACAAATTTGTTGTTATTGTATTGCAATATTGCTGTACATTGTATTATACATTGAATCCTGACATAAAAAATATGGCTGATTTACCATGTTTACTATGCGGGTATATAGATTTACAAATCAAAGTGCACATATGGTCAGTTTAAGGTGATGCGGTCAAATAATTTTGCCGGACAAGTCAGCATGAGGTATCAAAACTACTGTAATTTTGTTACGTATTAATATTTGAATAAAAGGATGACATGCTGTCACCCTTAATTTATGCGAACAAAAATTTGTTGTTATTGTATTACAATATTGCTGTCCATTGTATTATACATTGAATCCTGACATAAAAAATATGGCTGAATAACTATGCTGGTATATAGATTTAGAAATAAAAGTGCACAAATTGTTAGTTTTAGTTGATGCAGTCAAAAAAATTTGTTGTACAAGTCAGCATGAGGTATCAAAACTACTGAAATTTTGTTACGTATCAAAATGTTAAATAAAAGGAGGACATGAAGGCACCCTAAACTTATGCAAACAAAAATTTGAAAAAATTTGCTGATTTAGTATGCTGGTATATAGATTTATGAATAAAAGTGCTCACATGGTCAGTTTTGGTCAACACAGTCAAATAATTTTGTTGCACAAGTCAGCAAGAGGTATCAAAACTACTGAAATTTTGTTACGTATCAATATTTTGAATAAAAGGAGGACATATGCTGGCACCCTAAATTTATGCAAACAAAAAATTGTTGTTTCATGTTGTTATTGTACAGCAATATTGTTGTCCATTGTAATATACAATGTACATTGAATCCTGACACAACAAATATGGCTGATTTACTATGCTGGTATATAGATTAAAAAATACAAATTAAAGTGCACATATGGTCAGTTTTAGTTGATGCAGTCTAATAATTTTGTTGTACAAGTCAATATGAGGTATCAAAACTACTGAAATTTTGTTACGTATCAAAATTTTGAATAAAAGGAGGACATGCTGGTACCCTAAATTTATGCGAACAAAAATTTGAAAAAATATGGCTGATTTACTATGCGTGTATATAGATTTATAAAAAAAAGTGCACACATAGTCAGTTTTGGTCAACACGGTCAAATAATTTTGTTGCACAAGTCAGCAAGAGGTATCAAAACTACCGAAATTTTGTTACGTATCAATATTTTGAATAAAAGGAGGACATATGCTGGCACCCTAAATTTATGCAAACAAAAAATTGTTGTTCATGTTGTTATTGTACAGCAATATTGTTGTCCATTGTAATATACAATGTACATTGAATCCTGACACAACAAATATGGCTGATTTACTATGCTGGTATATAGATTAAAAAATACAAATTAAAGTGCACATTTGGTCAGTTTTAGTTGATGCAGTCTAATAATTTTGTTGTACAAGTCAATATGAGGTATCAAAACTACTGAAATTTTGTTACGTATCAAAATTTTGAATAAAAGAAGGACATGCTGGTACCCTAAATTTATGCGAACAAAAATTTGAAAAAATATGGCTGATTTACTATGCGTATATATAGATTTATAAAAAAAGTGCACACATAGTCAGTTTTGGTCAACAAGGTCAAATAATTTTGTTGCACAAGTCAGCAAGAGGTAACAAAACTACTGAAATTTTGTTACGTATCAATATTTTGAATAAAAGGAGGACATATGCTGGCACCCTAAATTTATGCAAACAAAAAATTGTTGTTATTGTATAGCAATATTGCTGTCCATTGTAATATACATTGAATCCTGACATAACAAATATGGCTGATTTACTATGCTGGTATATAGATTTACAAATTAAAGTGCACATATGGTCAGTTTTAGTTGATGCAGTCAAATAAATTTGTTGTACAAGTCAATATGAGGTATCAAAACTACTGAAATTTTGTTATGTATCAAAATTTTGAATAAAAGGAGGACATGCTGGTACCCTAAATTTATGCGAACAAAAATTTGAAATAATATGGCTGATTTACTATGCAGGTATATAGATTTATAAAAAAAAGTGCACACATGGTCAGTTTTGGTCAACACGGTCAAATAATTGTGTTGTACAAGTCAGCATGAGGTATCAAAACGTAACTAAATTTTTTTATGCATCAATATTTTGAATAAAAGGAGGACATGCTGGCACCCTAAATTTATGCGAACAAAAATTTGTAGTCATGTGTTAAAATGATGCTTTCCTCTAAAATACGTCCTTTCATAGATATACATATAAATAAAGTGCAAATATGGTTGAATTTGATAGGTATTGGAATATATATTCAGTTGCCGTTATCATTGTAACCAAGATCGTTTTTTAATTTATAGATTGGCAGATCACAGATAAATTTGTGTTTCAAGCAACGTTTTATGCGAACTTTATTTTCAAATATTTGTATTAAATCCTGTTTATATAACGGAAGTATTAGTTTTACTTTATTTTCGATGTTTATACTACGAAACAAAGATATTAAAAAATATTTTTAAAAAATCGATGTAGAGCGGTCCTGGTTACAAGTTAACTTAGTGTTGAGCAGACCAGTCAAAAGTTAACTTGGGAACAGGTCTGGTTTCGATAGGATTTGTCAAAAGTAAAATCACAAAAATACTGAACTTAGAGGAAGATCAATTGGGAAAGTCCATAATCACATGGCAAAATCAAATAACAAAACGCATCAAAAACGAATGGACAAGAACTGTCATATTCCTGACTTGGTACAGGCATTTTCAAATGTATAAAATGGTGGATTGAACCTGGTTCTATAGCGCTAGCCCTCTCACTTTAATGACAGTCTCATCAATTTCCGATATTTTTACATTGATGCGTTAAATAAACAGACACAATAAATATAATAGTCAAAATATGGGTACATCAGTCATCATCGTTTAACAATTTTAAAAGGAACAATTTAACAGAACACAAAAACATCTACTATCTACGAACATATTTATTGATTTGAGTGTCTGACGTCAGAAAATTTTATACGTCACATAAATTTGTCGTTCAATGTGCGTACAAACAATTTAAAAATTTTCCTGGGAATGTTAGCATACAGGGTTAAAAAATCAAAAGTATGTAAGAATAAATTTAAGAAATAGACCGAGATTTAAACTAGTCCAAAAGTTATAAATAGAATTTATAAGAATCCAAAAATAGTTAATTTCACTACGCGATTGAATGATTTTTACGTTTGTGGTTCAACGTATATTGTAATTCATAATAGAAATATATCATAATGACATATAATAGAACAATATCATACTGACGGGATGTTTTAAAAGTACAGAGTCACGTTATAAGAACAAAAGAAATACAAAAAGTCGCAAATACAAAACAAACCACAAAAAAATAATAATGAAAGCCAATACAAACACATTGACGAGATGTATAAGTACTGAGCCACGTGAAACGGATATCACATGAAACCATTCAACAGTAACAGTAATATTAATAATAGAACAAAGACAAATGAAAGAACTATAAAACACGTTGTTAAGATGATAAACAACATCAGTACGAAGAATCTATACATCAAGACCATCGTGTATTATTTGAGAAGTTGATACGGAATATTTATCAACAAGGTCTTGGTACCTTCCGATGAACTTTTTTAGGAAAAGAACGAGACGTTCTTTGACATACCCCTGTTTCATCAACTTTCTAGTCAGACACTGAGTTAACTTTGTGGCAGGACTGGTCTCGAAGTTAACTTATGTTAACTTTACGGCAGGACTGGTTCGAAGTTAACTTATATCAATAGCGGACCTGTTTCGAAGTTAACTTTTTGGCAGACATAAAAACAGTCCTAGGACCAAGTCCGCTTTTCAAGTTAACTAGATTTTGGTCCTAGGACTGGTCAGAGCAGTCCTAAATTTGGTCACAGGTTAACTTTGACCAGTCCAAATGACTGGTTATCAAGTTAACTTGCTGTACAAGTTAGGACTGCACCCATCTGTACTTCTTATATAAAATGTTAAATTAGCTAGCTTAACCTTAAACGTCTAGTCTACGTGTTGACAACAAATAATGCGACTGGTATAAAGATATTTTCATAATTTTTAAATTATGATGTTTAGTTACTAGAAATAAGAAGATATGGTTTGACTGCAAATAGACAACTGGCAACCAGATATCAAATAAGGTAGACGTTAACAACTGTTCTAGACCATATGAGTATTTTGACCGTACTCACAAGGAAGCTATTAAATCAAGAGTTCCAAATGATGAAGTTGAAATTATCTATTCGTAAATTTTACGGACACCATCACGAGTTGGTTGACCGTTATGGAATAACCGCTTTACAAATGATATCGGATATGTTCCTTACGTCGTAATTACAACTCGTCTTCCCTTCATAAATGTGACCTACCGAATTAAACTATTTACCAGATTTGCTATCTCATAAGCAACACGACGTAGTGATAGACGAAAAAAGTCTTGGAAGAATATTTTGTTATATTGTACTCTTCGGTTACAAACTTATTTATATAAGATGAGACCATATGAGACAATATTTTTTAGACATCAGAAACGGTTTTAACATATACAAAAATATAATAAGAATACTAAACTTCAAGGTAAATACAAAATAGAAGGATGTCTTTAAAATTGAAAAAATCAAACGTAATAACAAAACGTACGGAAAGTGAAAAAAAACAAAACAACTCTCACGTTCCGGACTTGATACAAGATATTTCCGAAGAAAATGGTGGGTTTAATTTGGTTTCATGGCTAGCTTAACCTCCTACAAGAAGATGATGCTAAAACAGTTATGACAGACATGTAAACACAGCAATCAAAATAACTGAAATAATGTATAGCCCACGTGATGATCACTTATTATTCACATGTTTTATCGCTATATCTCAGACATGTTTAGTATAAGTCACTTTCAGTGATATTATGATGAAATGTTTTTCATGTTTGATTGATTCCTTTTCGTTTTATTACACATGTATTATAACCACAATCGTTATTTTGTAGAAAATGAAATTAACCTATCAGTACTCAATAAATAAAATTTACTATATAAAACAATATAAGAATATTGTTTATACTATTATTAGGACTCTTGATTGCATCATACAAAGGAAAACAGTGTGAAACTTGACAACTGGTATTCCTAAGGAAATCTTCAGCATGACATTTTACAATTTGCTTCGATAGAATCTTCCAATATCAAGTTACATATATAAATAATATTTAATCTAAAAATAAATGTGTCAGCACCTTAATGATATTGAATAATTCCTTATTATAGTGAAATGAACCCAACTATTTTTCTCATAATATAGTATCCCTCATTTAGTCATAAAGGGTTTAAAATCCCTTTCTAAATATCTGGGAATTTTCAATAAATTGTTAACGTCTTGTATGCATTTTACACTGTTTGCACCATGCCTTGCAAATTTGATTAGATTGAAAAGTACTGAAATAAAAAAAAATGCTTTGAAGAGTTGTATTCTATATAATATTCATTCTGTAAAAGATGAATAATAATACATGTAATAGCAGCAAAACAATTAAAGCAGACATTTAGAAGTTATCGGCTTAATTGTTGTTTGCTGTTTGATATGTTTTATAGAACTTTTAAGACATATTGATATAGATTTGTAAACGACGTTAGTCTAAGTATACAAATCCAATACGTCTTATATAATTTCGCTAGCTCAACCCAGTACTAGTAAAACGACCTTTCTTTCATTGCTTCAAATTAGATTATGACGTAACATTTTCTTGCTTCCCTATAAATTGGCAATTGTGGCGTAAAGAAATAAAGTTGACCAGACCTGAGTTTGTTTGCTTATTGTTACAAACATATTTAAGAAACCATGTTTTCTACCAACCATCTTACAATTAGACATTTCTAAACTTTTGACAGTTAATGTTAAATATCTAAAATGGCTCAGCCAGCCTTACGTTTAAAATCTAAAACTACACAAGATGCAATAGCAGAATCGATATTCATCATCTATATAGATTCAATTGGTGTACTGATAATTTAGTTTGCTTATGATTTTTCCCATTTTATTTATGAATTGAAAGCAAGGGATATGCATTTGTATAAATATAATAAAATGCTCGTTTTTAGTGTCCAGCGTTAAATTCTGCATGAATGTTCAGGTCAAAATCAAATTAAAAAGATACAATAGACAGGATCTGTAATAGAGCTCAAGAAGGATAGGAAATTTTGACAGACAATGTAAATTCATATTATATGACGGTAAAGATAGAAACGGAATTGCAACACGTACATGTTTATATTTTCTCTGTAACTTTATCTATGATATGCAGTTTTGTGAGAACAGATATCTCTATTTCTCAATACTGATCCATAAGACATGTAAGACAAAAGTAGTAGTACAATGAACAAATTGAGCCTTGAAGCAATACTTTGCAATAAATATATGAATGTACCAAATTTAAGTAGACAGAGCTTATATTTAAAAAAAAATAATATGTTACTAATAAAAGGAGGATTGAAAGGTTACGACTTATGGAGCTATATCATGTTTAATAACAGTTGTCTTAAATGTACATGTACATACCTTAATATATATATCATATGCCCTATTTGTTACCCGTCTTTTAATATTAAAATCCTGAATCAATATGGATCGTTCATGAAAAGATGCTGTTGGGTCTTCGATGCTAGTATTAGTCATGTATGTAATAAAAAGATGTTGTATGTTCGGGATTCAGAAAAACTCTCCACCAGAGACCAAATGACTTAGCAATTGACAGCAAGTTACCACATTGCCTTCAACACCGAGCAAAACCCTTGCTGCTTAGTAAGGATGTATATAGAATTTTAGTTACAAACGATATATCTGCAAGCTTGATAAGACAAAAAATGACCAACCACAATTAATGCATCATTAAACATATTCATCTTCAAAACAATTAAACCAAAAAAAAAAAATGTTATAAAGCATGCATACCTGATATGAATCTGGGATCTTAAAGCAATAGCAGATGTGGAAAAATAAAGGTAAATAAAAAAGGGGAGGAGTAAAGAACCATGATTTATATATTTCAATCATATATAAACAATGCTTTAAGGTGACATTTCATTCCGAATGAGAAATTTCAGTAGGACGACATTGTGCTAAATAGTGACCCCGAAAAGCCATTTTGAGACCATTCAAGTCGTTTTTTTTATTCAACAATAATTTTATTTAGGATTATCCCAGTCCAAATATAATAGGAGAAACCGTTTTATAAACCTAATATGTCATTGTATAAACAAGCACAACCTCGAAATATCGCTTAGTTTTATTTATTTTTGTTCCAAAAGTCGAGAGCCGTATCTTGTACTGAACCTAAAATTTGGGCTTCTTGAATCGGGATATAAATTCGCCTTTAATTTGATTAAATATTTTTTAAAGAAAGCTAAAAAATAACAAATAAACTATGCCTCTATATAAATTTAAGTTATTCTTACCTGAATTGTGTTGATACATGTATAGGTTGTATTTAATTAAAATTTGGTTGTTTTTTGTTCGTTAAAGCTGTTTGTTTGCCATATGGCGGACAGTTTGGCGGATTTTCTACTCTCGAAAAATCTCGTGCACACGCGTGAAATTGACCGCTGGGTAATAGCCGTAACGATATGTTTCCAATCTCTTTAGTATACATGTCTCTGACAAAACACGCCAGCAAAAAATGAAAGATAATACAAACACATTGGCGGGATGTTTAAGTACCGAGCCACGTTTAATGGATATTACACAAAACAATCCAACAGTAAAAGTAATATTAATTACGGAACAAAGACAAATGAAAAAACAATATAACATGTTGTTAAGATGATAAACAACATCAGTACGCAGAATCTATACATCAAGACCATCATGTATTATTTGTGAAGTTGATACGGAATATTTATCAACAAGGTCTTGGTACCTTCCGATGATTTTTTTAGAAAAAGGACGAGACGTTCTTTGACATACCCGTAGTTCATCAACTTTCTACTCAACTACTGATGACGTTTTACAAAGTCTGATTAGGAGCTGCAAGTTCTTGAATATCGAATAAGTTGGGAAATATATATCCTATATGCAGATGAAGTTGGTATATTGCTACTAAGGTAACAGAACTGCTGTTGAGTCATTTATATTTGTTGGATACTAATTTTCTTAGACTTCGTGTGTTATTGGGAATGACGCATTCTTATGTTCCACGAATAACAAATAGTCTAAAGGAATGAATGCAGGCTTTATCAAAACCACGAATACTGAAACTAGGAAAGTTGGTACCCACGAAAATATATGAGTCCACAGTATAAGAATTAACGTCAGATGTTATGGTCGATGGAAGCTTTTTGTAACTTTTGGCCACGAGCATCACTGAAGAGACATGTATTGTCGAAATGCGCATCTGGTGTAGGAAATTGGTACCGTTAATGTTATCATAATATTACAAATAAACTGACTATCTTTAAGTTATTGATCAAGAAATACCGTAGGTCTAGTTTACAGTTTAATAGACCATTTGATTATTTCGAAAATACCCTGAACTTAATGTAACGTAAATGTTCCTCTATTGATCTTCAAATTATTTGTTTTCGTATTATGTGGTTCTCGCTAGATTATTTATATTAGCAGCACAACTGTTACCTGGATTGGTGCCGGCATTGTTACCTTAAAAACAAAAGCTTCGTTCAACAAATTTGTTTTTTTTTAAATTTTCACTTTTGATTTTGATTCATGTCTGTCAAAATGAGATCTAGAATAGTCAATTAAACAGTTATTTTCAAATGTTGTAAGAAAATAAATAAATACGAATGCACAATACAGCAACTTTAATTAAATGTTCAATCAACTTCAACTCGTCTTTAACATTTTACTATTTGTGATCTGGTATGATTTGTTTATAGGTTACAAGCATAAACATCCGTGAAATAAATGCCAAGCCGTCGTTTACTGACACGTCTGTTTAATTGTATGAACGATATTGTTATATTTGTACATTCTAGAAATGACAAAGAAATTCCTCCAGCATTTGCTTCCATGCCGGAAATCTTATTAAGTAAATTCAAGGCATTTAAGTGATGGATTTAACCGTTTTGATGAGTGTGTCAGGACAGGTATAGAATTATGATGTCAAAATATTGTTTTTTATGGCAGTGGTGTTATATCAAGTAAAATAAGTAAGATCAATGTGAAATCAATAAAAATATAAGGAAATGTCACAATGACACTGGTGTAGAATGTTTTTATTTATCGATAAGGAAGGCACATTGTGTCTCTAAAGAAGGACAAGTGGAGGAAGCATTAACAAAAACTGTTTTTCTTTTCAAACATAAGTTAAACAGGTTATATCATTGTGAGTCACATATGGTAATATGAGGATGTATTATGGGTGTTAATTAGACAACTCTTCATCTTAGTCACAATTTATAAAAAAAAAAAACAATAATAGGTAAAAGTACGGTTTCAACACAGACTATTGCTCACCCAGAACAGCAAGCTATAAAGGGCCCCAAACATTACTAGTGTTAAACCATTCAAACGAGAAACAACAACGGTATAATCTATATAAAAATGAGAAATGAGAAACATTTATTGTAACCAATAGGTCAAATTATCACGAAAGAACGATTTGAGAGTATTCGCAGTTACTAAAAGCTAATTAAAAGCCGTAAACAATAAATAATATAAAAAATCCTGAATCACTGACTTAAATTAACAAAAAAACACTTACACATCCTACGGATTTAGTTTTTCAACGTGATGGACAACCAAAGAAGAGATAATTTGTGTAATGCCAAATTAAAGGTATCGACAGGCAGAAGGACAGTTCGGAGTTTACCTTTAACCAATAAGTATAATGCTATAGATAGATAGAGTAATCTCTGTATAGAAAATAAACGTTAATGTGTATTTTAATATCTAAAGACAAAACAAAAACAACAATAAACCGCTTGAAAATAATACATATTTAGTCATGTTTTAATTTGCTGATGAAAAAAATCGATGTTTGTGTCTATGTAAACTATATTCAAAGATCTAATTACAACACGATAACCTCTATACGTATACGTGTGTTTAAAGGTTTGATGAGTTAACACTGGCCACATAGTGATTTCTGCTCTCTGTGTACTTATAAAAGTTCAGTGCTTACATATTATAATTAAATTTACACAGCACAGGAAATCATTAAAATCTCATTTGTTTTTGTCATGATGAGTATTTCGAAGATTACCCATTTCCCGCCAAGCTACCTAATCTTTATACTAACACAGCAAATGAGTGGTATATATAAATAAAGGCAACAGTAGTATACCGCTGTTCAAACTCATAAATCCATGGACAAAAAACAAACTAAAACTGAGGGAACCGCATAAATATAAGAGAAGAACAACGACACAACACTACAATGTAACTAACACACACAGAAACAGACCAAGCATCAGACAAAATCCCACGAGAATAGCAAATATAACATCAAAACCAAACACATGAATTTGGGATAGACAAGTACCTTGACACATCTGATCGCAATGTCAATTTACACTCAAAAATAAGAGAAAACAAACGACGCAACGTTAAATTGTAACACACACAGAAACGAACTATAATATAACAATGGCAATATTCCTGACTTGGTACAGGACATTTTTAAAGGAAAAAATGGTAGGTTGAACCTGGTTTTGTGGCATGCCAAACCTCGCACTTTAATGGCAATGTTAAATATAACATAGAAATGACAACATAATATTACAGGACTGCAAGAATAACTTATCAGACAACATAACGTGTTTGTCCTCAAGGGGAATCTACGTGCTTTCATGCACTGGTCGGCGGCAAACAAAGAAGGTGGTTTAAAGCGGAAATTGCTCTAAAAATAACGGAACTAAGTATGTAACAAAAAACACATACCATAGATATTTACAATGATATATTAAATATAATTATATTATTATTTTTTATTGACTGTTTAATCTTTAGTTTTGGAAGTTGTTGAAACTCATTGTGAATTTTCCTCAAAGATTTATCAGCCAATGCATTTTCCTATTCATCATGTCATTCACCGAATAATTCCTCCATAACCCATGGAAAAATAGAACTGATAGTATTCGTTATGTTCTCACTATATTACTTAAGTCCAATTTCTTATCTGTCTGTTTATTTGTTCTGTCATACAAAACATGTCATACGTTTCTTAAATTTTTTCTTTTCCGCACTATAATTTCTTTTTTTATCTCTTATCTGTGCCATGTTTGTCATTAAAAAATGAACAATTTTCGAGCTATGTTTTATTAAATCATACGTCAACCGTGTTTTGTATCGATTAGGGTTATACTTATAAATGTATTCACTGTAATGAACCATTATTATAATAATGACTTTTACAATACTGTGTTTAAACTATTCTGGAATTAGGCATTATTTATAACTCAAACGTGAGAGATTGTTCTTGTCATGATATTCATTTGATGAAGACATACACTTTCAATCAGGTGAATTGAGGTCTAGGGCTAGCATGTCAGTAGGAGTTAGAAGTCCTTTGTTAATTTCTGTATCATTGGTATTTTGCTTAGTTTCTTTTGTTAACTTTCTGAGTTTAATTGTTCGTATTGCTGTGATTGTTTTTCTACATTAGCTAGAGATTTAGGGGAGGGTTGAGATCTCACAAAACAAATATGGCTCCACCGCATGTTTGCGACTGTGCAAAGTCATGAGCTTCTGGCCTTTGTAAGTCTTGTATGATTTTTAATTCTAGATCATTTATACAGTTCGCAGTTAAGTATGATGTCCATTATCATGGATTTAGTACACAATTTTGTTAAGGGGTCAGCTGAAACACATCTCCGGGTGCGGTATTTTCTTACTGTATTGAAGACCCTTTGGTGGCCTTTGGTGTTGGTTTTTTTTTTTGGTTAGAGGTGTTGTCTCTTTGGCGCATTCCCAATTTCCTTTGCCAATTCTAATTTTATCTAAATAGGGTAAAATCATTGTGTATATCTGATTTTCGGAATTATCGCGGAAGACATTTGACCGCGAAATTTACCAAATATATAACTTATCATTTAAATGTATTGTATAATGGTATGACCTAAATATACTTTTTAGTGCATTTAGGAGTTGGGACTTAAGTTTCGCAGTTTTCGATTCATCACCGAAGAAATGTCTGAAAGTAGTTCAGATTAAACCAATAACATGTAATGATAAAATTTGGGTGTGAATTGGATTAACAGAATATAGAAAAAAAGCTAAAATGCAGAAAAAAAGGTAAATATGTACAAGGATAGAGAAAAAAAAGGATACAAGAAATAAAGAAAAGAGAATAACAGTCAAAATTTAAAAAAGAAGAGAACATTTGTCTACCAGGTTTAAGATTAAAGACATTAAGGACTACCCATGCATTACTAAGTGACAAAGTTACAGCCAATACCAATCCAACGGATTGAGTGTTACAAAATCATTAATTTTCTGAGAAAAGCATGAACTGTAAAATTCCGATCCTTTAGTACAAAATTTCGACAAGATGTTGGACCATTATTTTTTTTTTTTTTTTTTTTTAATGTTTATAGATTATAACACATTTTTTAAGGTTAATTCATCAACCACAAAATCAATTTTGTTACGATTCTGATTTTGTTCCGATATCCGTGAATATGAAATATCTGATAATCCACGATAACATTATAAGTCTCGTTCCTAATGTATCCCAGAATTGCTTTAAACGTACAATCATGTCGTTAACTTTCTTTCGTCCATATCAAATTTAACACTTATTAACTAACAATATCCGTTTTTATGGTTCGGTTAATACAAATCAAATTCCATAACAAAATCAATTTAATAAATCTAATCAATGAAGATCAAAGATAAAGATTATACTTTGTAATTTATAACATGCCTTTAGTGATTTCTTTAATGACTTCATTATTCTATATAAGTATCAGATTTTTCTTAACTCAAAGGGTTAAGAATTGGTCTAAAGACATTATGGCAGTTTCTTGAAAGGGAAGCGAATACATTTGTTCGCATAATCGTCAATCTTTACTGCTTGATTATAAAATAATCTTAACTAATTGATCCGTTCCGCTTGTTAGTTGGCAAGGACTATTAGTTGTTTTTACGAAACGGCTCTAACGCGTATCACCAAATAAAAATGGCTCCATGAATAGTGATAATAGTTCCGTTAAACATCGATACCAATCAATCATCTAATCATGTTTGATAATTTAAAAAAACAAACATAAATAGACATTGTGAATACGTAATGCATTAGTTTTCTTTTAACTCAGCCGAAAACTAATCTATAATTATTAACCTGTATCATTAACATTTTAAAATACTTTAATAAAATAACCAGTGGTAAGTAAACTTTTCCTAACCTGCAGTAATTATCAAAAGACTGTGAACTGGTAATACTCATCTTTTAAAACTAACACTATGGTCAAATGCGAATGTTTCACAAATGAACAAACAATTCAATTGAGCTCAGTTAAAATAATGGTACATCATTGCAGTCCATGTTTAAAAATTAATGTCTAATAGCGGAAAAGAATTTAAAATCTGTTAAGGTGGTACTTAACACTACAGGGAGATAACTCTGTAATATCAGCTAAACGTTTTAATTACGTTGCATTGTGAAGGCAATATAAAGCTTCTCAATAATCAAAATTAGTGTTTGTCAAACTGCTTTATAACCAGTGTAATTTTTCTGATAAAAGGCTTGGTTAAAATTTTTTGAATTTTTTATATTTTTGTTAAAGGGTCAAAGTAAATACTTTATCAAAATTTTATGAAAATTAAACGAGCCAAATTAATTTTAGTGAAAGTGTTGGGTACCACCTTAAAAAAGGTAATAAATGTAAGACAGAAAATATATATATATATATATACCAGGTGTATTTTGACGACATGTACTGAAAGGAAAACTAAATTCACCTTACCTTTTTCTTATGGACACTCCTTATGTGATCCCGTTTTTGTATTTCATATCCTGGGGCCTTACTCCCCCAAATCCTGTACGCTACACGAATATATGAAAAACTTATGATAGTCAAAGGTACCACATATTGCAAAAGAAGGAAATACGAAAAGTAAAATTTCGGAAATGCATCTGATGGCCACTGCACATCACAAAATGGTTTCTTTGTCCAGATTTCAATATCAAAGATAATGTTAACTTTATAGTAAAGTAAGTCTGGTACGCTGGATGCTATGCTTAAAACCCATATGACAAGAAGAACAATAAATGCCACTTGCTTTCGGAAACCTGCTTTCAAGGGATATATCACTGCTACGTATCGGTCAAAGGCGATTACGGTCAAGGTCAATATACTGACATTGACCGATAAGTTTTTGACAAACGGCGCCACTTTACACATAAAATCAGCCACTACCCATCGCTGCATGATAGCCGCATGAAACTGGAATGGTATAGTGAATAAACCAAGTGCAACATCAGCTAGGGCCAAATTAGCAATAAAGACATTGGTGACCGTTTGCATATTCCTCTTGTACAACACTACAAAGATTACTAGAGCGTTACCAATGACGGCAATCACCGAAATTGACCCATATAATATTATCAAAATTGTCAATATCCCCGTTGAAACGGAAACAGGTTCGTATTTTTTCGACAAATTATACCGAAGATGTTCTAAATATTGTAGCTCCTCTTTAGTTAAGTTTTCTGGAAAGTCACTGAACATACTTTTTAACTCGGAGAAGTCGGACATTGTTTCTTTTGTCTTAAAAGATAACTTCATCTGTCAATATATTTTGCGATAGTTTGTATTATCAAATAATATCCGTAAGATAAGCATGTGCTAGTATAATTACAAAACTCCCAAATCAAGTCCTCGGAAAATCACGTCAGAAAGTTGTATTAAATTTTTTTGCATTAGCATTATACCACAGATTTTTTTTGTAAATTTGAAAATAGATACAAAAAATAAAATCCAGTGTTGTTTAATGATTATTGACAACAGAAAACACAATAATTTATCAATATGAATAAATGGTTAGATTTTTCTAAGAAAGAATTTAATCAATAGAGGTTTTCTGTCAATCATTCCGATACGCCTTTCTATTGACATTTTCCAATACATTTCCCTGATTAACCTTCTCAACTTCAAGTTCACGTAATTATTAAATACCCTGAAACATGTCCAAAGTGATAAAGTTGATAAAGTAAAAGGCGTAAAGATTAAGAATGCTCGTCATGATATCAATAACATGTGATCAGAAACGATATTATGGGTTATACATAATTAATACCATAATTACTGATTTTTGTATTTTATGACATATGGTTAAGCTAATCAGTTTAGAATTAATTTAAAGTCCTTCAAATCCTTGATCCAACCAATACTTGACGAAAATCGTAATACCTTTAAGAGCAAGATAAAGCACCGGAAACAATCCAAATACGAAAAGCAAAACGTTTTATTCAAGAATTGAAATGATGAGGGATCAAGTTATGCAATTATCAAGAAGGAAATGACAACTCTTAACAATTAGGAATAATCTTTTTCACGGTGGGTATGGTTGTCCTGCGAGAGAACGTTCTGTGCTGGTGATTCGGTCCTGACGGGTGCTGGTGATCAATGAAAAAATGTAAACAAAGACGAAAAAGATGATTTTTGACGTTTTCACTCATAAAAAATGGAAGAAAACAGTTGAGATTTTTCAATTTTGTTTCTTATGGATTCATATGTAAACCATTAAAAAGTTGACCCTCTAAACTGTTTCAGTAAGCGTAACACAAAAATGCTCATTTTCAGAAAATCTAGAACTGAAAAAATTAAACAAAAATGTTCATAGAGTCCGTTTCTATACCGCAATCCACACGACAAAACTATTTTGTGAAAAAACCATTGCAATTTATTAAAATTTAGCATTTTCTCAATTTATTCATGTCCTGATACTGTGCTGGTGGGTCCTGTCATTGTGCTGGTGGGTCCTGATACGGTGCTGGTGATTTTGGATAAGAAGTTGGTCATATTTGAAACAAATGTTAAAAAATCAATAAAATTGGGCAGATAATTGTTGTCAATAGGATCTATGACTCCTATTTTAGCTCTTGTGCATCCATTTGGCTGTTTAATATGTGTTTTCAAATGATCGTAACTTGTATTACATAATTACATAAAAGGGCAACATCTTTCGTCCAATATCAGATATTAAACAAAAGGCTGCAACTGGTATTTTTGTATTTAAAATGATTCGTTGTAACGAAAATATGTGTGATGAATGGAAACTGTGAGGGTCAAAATCTTAAATTGCTTATAAATGTTGCTGGACCCAGTTTCGTTATCTGATCTGAATTTTCTGAAATGTGCAAGGTAGATAGACATTGGCCTTTTGATTTTTTTTACTCGGTAAGTTTTGCCCTAATTGGTTGAAGATTTTCAATATTAAAGCCGATTTTAATGAGTGTGTAGACAAAGGGAATATCTTTGATTATCTTTCTTGCTGAACAGAAAAGTCATTGTTAGTTTATGTAAACTATCCTACTTTAAGAGTAGACTAGTCCGACAAATGACACATCTTTATGTCTGTAGGACCAGGCTACTTCGAAAGGAGGGTAGTATACCTTACCTAACAATGACTTTACGGTTTAGCTAACAAGCAAGCTAACCAAAGATATTACCCCTGCCTACATACTCAATGGAATCGGCTGTAACTAAAAACTCGAATACATTTTAACAGACAGTGGTCATGTTTGTTGATGAATATTGTTTTTCCTAGATTCACTCTTGAAAAATCATTTGGTAACATTTGGTCAAGTAATTTCAGATTATATCTTTTTGTAATTGCGGACGCCAAGACAATACATGAACCTCACACGACCCCTCGACACAGGTGAGCTTATATGTGATCTTATAGCGATTGGGGTTGATAACCAGTTGAAAGTAAACCAGTTTTGTGTGTGTGTGTATTGTTTTAAACTGTTATGACCTTTTAAAGTTAAATGTAGGTGTTTAATCTAAGAATTTCTTTTTTAAACTTATTTACTTGTTTTATACTCAATTGGTAGTACGAAGCTACGAGGTATTTTAGTTTTCGAAATTGACATATTCCAGTCTGCCCTTTCAGAAAATAGTGATTTTTTTTAGTATTCTATCGAACTTTTAAAATACAACTTTTAAATCTTACGGGAAACTATTCCAAGCTTACAACTTTCACTGTAAACTCGCTCTAACTTATCCCCCCCCCCCAAAAAAAAAACCCCAAACAAACAAACCCGCATCACTATTGTCATTCTTATAGTCAGCACTAAATTGTTCACAAACAAATGTGTTTTAAGCTGCTAAAGACATATGATTCAAACGCTCAGAAAGTCTTTTGTTCTATATTTTTGCTCTCCATTTTTATGCAAAACCTTTTACATTTTTATTTCATGGGTTATTGTTGAAGGTCGTACGATGACGTATGGTTGTTAACACATACTTCCTTTGGTTTCTTATGGAAATTTGTCCATTGACAACAAACATACCACATCATCTACTTTATATAAGTATTGTATAAATTACAACGTATTTTGGTGATCTTGCAAAAAATGATCGTAATCCCGAAAATCGTAAACATATTTTCTTATCTTAAAAGGGGACAAGAAGAGTTCCATTAACAGGCCAATAAATAAGATTACAGTTAATTAAAAAAAAAAGGGGGGTATTTTTTCTCTCATAATAACAGTAAACAGATTCACAACAATGTCAATTTCAAGAAAGCAGACAACAGTTAATTAGTCAATAACAGTACAGCATCAATGATCTTGAATATATGCCACTTTTAACAAAAATATAAAGACACAGAACCAGGACATAGGAGCACAGAACCAGGACCGTTTTTCTTATCACCAGCACAGCGTCAGGACAATTCCGTTTAACGAACTTGCACGACTTTTGCAATATAATATTGTTGTAATATACTTTGCATGGTACTTATGACGCATCAGAGAAAAATTAAGCAACAAAACAGTCGTTTTATTGCCGTTCTGATACAATGTAAACAAACCCACCAGCACAGAATCAGGACCCACCAGCACCTGACAGGACCAAATCACCAGCACAGAACGTTCTCTCGCAGGACAACCATACCCACCGTGTTTAATAGTTGTAAAGTGCAACAATTGCGTATACAATGTCATGGACAGTATTGCTTGATGATAACAATAAAAGATATCCTAGAACTTGAAAAGGAGCTCCGTAAATCATACCTTTTTATTGTAATGTTTAAGAAACAAATATAATATAAACTAAATCATGGCCATTTCATTTTTAGTAAAGACGAAAAAATTGCATGTTTTGACCTGGCATTATTTAATATCAAACTTATAAGTACAGTAATTGAGACAATTTGCATGTCCTACACATTGTTGTCGCTTTGACACATTCCCCTTTCTCAATTTTATGCATGATAATCTAATGTTATTTTTTATATGAACATGTATGAGTCTCCGTACAGTAATGTATACCGTGACCGTTAAACTGATCTGGATATTAGTTTACTAATATTTGTTATGACTTCTGTTATGTGACATCTCTTTTTGAAACAAGCGTCGAAAAACGCTTTTATCGAAAAGATTGCAGTTGTTTCATAATTTAGCAATATATGATAAACCCTATATTTTCTATAAGATGACTGAAGATATCTTTTTTCACTAGATATAACAAACAATATACAAGGATACCAGGTAGGGCGAACTACCATACAAATGTGATATCATCTTATAAAAAAAAATTATGATTTTAATGTTACAGAGACGGAAAACTATTCATTTTAATAAAATGCGTTAAAAATGTTTATAGAAAAATCTGACGTTTCGGCTAATTACGTTTGTAAGTGATTAATATATCACATGATTTATAAATCGGTTAGAATGTAATACAAACAGTCAACGTAATGTGTTTTTATCAGATATCCATTCATCCAATTGATTTGGGTGCAAATAGGTTTAAAAATATTGTCGAGGTTAACTTTGACGAACTTCAACTGAAAAATTAAATATTAAAAGTGTTCAAATAAGCCGTATTTGACACAACTTTTTGGACTTTTGGGCCCTCAATGTTCTTCAACTTTGTACTTGTTTAGATTTATAACTATTTTGATCTGAACGTCACCGATGAGTCTTATGTAGACGAAACGCACGTCTGGCGTACTAAAATAAAAATTATAATCCTGGTACTTTTGATATCTATTCAAAACGGTATTTTTAATAAAAAGTTAGTCCTTTGTAAGTATATAATTAGTCCATTCCACTCATTTTGTTTGACTTGTTTTACTTCCGAATATGCAGTATATATATATATATATATATGACACTGGACGTTCAGAAAACATTAATTAACCGATCAAAATGGTGATTCAAAACATCTTAGATCAGTTTCGGGTATTTGTCATTTAATTCAATTGATACAATATGCGTTGGTTAAATCAACTCAATGTATGAAATATATATTTTTCATTAAGGCTTAATTACAGTAAATTAAGTCATAGATTGGTTATAAGATTGTGCACCCGACGTTCGTGTTTGTTTTAACTTAAACCCTATCAGAATTGGGATATATGCAGTAATTTCTCTTTTGATTTAATTTGTTTCAAATTTTTTCAAACTGTGTTATGCATTGACTGTTCAAATTTTTAAACTGTCAGCCACCAAGATTATACATTTTTAATCCATCTGAACGTTTCGTCTACATCCGACTATAAATGAAAGTAATCAAATTCAGAAATAAAAAAAAAAGATGCACATTAACATAAAATGAGTATATATAAATAAAGGCAATAGTAGTATACCGCTGTTCAAAACTCAAAAATCCATGGACAAAAAATAAAATCGGGGTAACAAACAAAAACCGAGGGAAACGCATTAAATATAAGAGGAGAACAACGACACAACACTAAAATGTAACACACACAGAAACGGACCAAGCATCAGACAAAATCCCACGAGAATAACAAATATAACATCAAAACCAAATACATGAATTTGGGATAGACAAGTACCGTGACACGTCTTATCGAAATGTGAAATTACACTAAAAAATAAGAGAAAACAAACGACGCAACGTTAAAATGTAACACACACAGAAACGAGCAATAATATAACAATGGCCATATTCCTGACTTGGTACAGGACATTTTTAAAGGAAACAATGGTGGGTTGAACCTGGTTTTGTGGCATGCCAAACCTCGCACTTTAATGGCTATGTTAAATATAACATTGAAATGAC
>CM034356.1:9127011-9166096 GCA_019925275.1 Mytilus edulis | reverse complement strand
TTACAATGTAGTAAAAGTTCTTTTTTTAACAATACACTCGAGACAACATAAAACTTAACATTAGACTAAGCAGTTTTTTTTTTCACATTTTTCCTTGTTTCTAGACCTGTATCAAATATTTTTTTATCCAAATATACTAGAATAGACAAAACAAAATGGCAAGGAGGAAATATCAAAGACAGGCATTCTTACTGTACATGATCATTAGTTTGTCTTTTTATTCGTCCGGAAAAAGCTATTCTTCTTACTTTTTATAAGTATAACATGTATAACATATACTTTCTACTTAATCGTATTCCCATATTTACTACTGATGATCTGAGGATACGTTATAGTCCGTCCAATTGGTTTTCTTAAAATGCATCATTTCTGTTGACAACAATTGGGTTAAAAAATACTCTCTCTGCGAAAAAAAGCGAAACAATACAATAAACCACTACATTTTACCTTGCAATTAAAAGTTGTAACAATACGTTTTTATGCCCCACCTACGATAGTAGAGGGGCATTATGTTTTCTGGTCTGTGGCTCCGTTCGTTCGTTCGTTCGTTCGTCCGTCCGTCCGTCCTTTCGTTCGTCCTGCTTCAGGTTAAAGTTTTTGGTCGAGGTAGTTTTTGATGAAGTTGAAGTTCAATCGACTTCAAACTTGGTACACATGTTCCCTATGATATGATCTTTCTAATTTTAATGCCAAATTAGAGATTTTACCCCAATTTCACGGTCCACTGAACATAGAAAATGATAGTGCGAGTGGGGCATTCGTGTACTGGGGACACATTCTTGTTTATATTGATAAAAGAAATCACTGATTAAGTGATTCTTGTTTTAAACCGGCATTTTCGATAAACGGATAAAAAGAGTGTAAAGAAATTTCTATATTGTTCATTTATCATGAAAGACACATTTTATCAGACTTCTTGTCGATTGCAATGAATATGGCTTACTTATCATGTATTGAAATCTGTTTGTTCTATATTATGGTGTGTGCGTCAGCTTAATTATGTTTTTCTTTCTACATGTTCTATGTGGCTTCATTTACTTAAACGAAACTTGATTTGATTGTTAGGGAAGTCAACGATGTCTTCAATTAACACCACGAAAATGCATATGTTTTAACAATCTTTTCCTTTTTAGTCAAATACAATTTTCAAATAAGCCTTTTAAAGCCTTCACTAAAGTTATAGCTCGATCAAGAGAATAATTGCTGAAATAAGTCATTTTAAATACTAAGTAATATAAGAATATAAGAAGACAAATACGTTTATTATAGTCTGTAAATAAATCATACTGTCTTTTATATAGAGTTAACTTATATATATATTGTTACATGTAATTAACATGTGAGTAGAAGAATTAAGTCAAAAGAAGATCAAATGTTGACTTGACATATTTGTCTTAAATACGACACAGACATAATTGAGCAATTGAAACAGCGGAATGGGCTTGTAAAAATGCAGTGTGCTATTTTAGGTCACACTTATATGGAAGTAAATCCAGTCTTTAATATCCTTTTATAGTTCTGAAATTATCTTCCTGTGTTGAAATCGGATCAACATGAGAAATCAACATGAGCAGGTGTAGGACCTCACGTGCTTTTCTTCCAGCAGCAGGTGACTGTTAATTTATATACGATTAGATAACAAGTATTAGGTATATGTACAGGGAACACTTACATGTACTAGATGGTATCCAGAGGATGAAAAGCATGTATACATTATGGTAAAAAACACGTTATCGATAACGGAATCCTTTGTCTGTCTCTGCCAATTTTCATTTTTGATTACATACATTAAAATTTCAGTAGGGCAACCTTGGCATGATGCATTCCGGTAACAGTCTTGTATACAATGCAGCTGTGCTATTTACGCAGTCAAATTGCATTGGCCGTATAATCATTTCTAATCATTGTTTTATGTACAGTCACTGACCGTATATATCTATCTGTTTATTATAAGCTGGTTCTCAGCCGACTACAACACTTTGGTTATCAGTTTCAGTTAAGCGTAATACAAGTGGATTCCAGTTTTATGTGACCGGTTGACAGTTAATTCGTTTTCGTTGAGTTTTATTTATGAAGTCATTCTTGGAATTTTTACGTAATTCGGTTCAAATTCAATAACGATGCTTTTTATCCTTAATATTTCATCTGAAACCATATATTTAGAATGACCATGAATTTGTCTTATTAAAATAGAAATAATTCATTGAGTTATTTTTAGACATTTTTATTCCAAATCTGCCATGTTATTTGCTAGGGTATTTCCCATCTGCCATGGTATTTGCTAGCAAATACCCCGGCACATGGAATTCCCTAATAGCAAATACCCCGGCAGAGAAAAGAAAATCTCAATATATAGAAATTGGTGAAAAATACCATGTTTCTCATCCAATCACATCAGACTCGGACTTCTCTTGAACTGAATTTTAATGTGCGTATTGTTATGCGTTTATTTTTCTACATTGGTTAGAGGTATAGGGGGAGGGTTGAGATCTCACAAACATGTTTAACCCGCCGCATTTTTGCGCCTGTCCCAAGTCAGGAGCCTCTGGCCTTTGTTAGTCTTGTATTATTTTAATTTTAGTTTCTTGTGTACAATTTGGAAGTTAGTATGGCGTTCATTATCACTGGACTAGTATATATTTGTTTAGGGGCCAGCTGAAGGACGCCTCCGGGTGCGGGAATTTCTCGCTACATTGAAGACCTGTTGGTGACCCTCTGCTGTTGTTTTTTTATTTGGTCGGGTTGTTGTCTCTTTGACACATTCCCCATTTCCATTCTCAATTTTATACAATACAGCATTATTACATAAGGTGGAATTATTGTATATACATTATACATCTGTACCAACACCATTTTGCAGAATATCAAGACTATTCAGGTCATCGACTTTTCTCTTTGTATCATTATGTATGCTATTATGTTTGGTTTTTTTTCTGACTTTTTGTTCTACTATTATAGTTTTTTGTGGATTAAAATGTATTTCCTTTTTCATTATCAGTTCGTTTGGTATTTTTTTTCCTAATTAATTATAAAAAAAAGATGTTATAACAGTGTTGGTCGGAAACCCTAAATGGATGTGCATTTGTCAGATTTTGTTAGCTTTATTCTTCAAAAAATAAGTTTGAATAGTATTTGATATTTAATGACAAATTTTTACGCAACATCAATTACGTTTTACCATGTTCTACTTTTCAATTACCTTATATAAAGTCAGTGTATGAAATTTCTGCAAGCGGTATGTTCATACTTTTTGCTGTTAAGCTAAACATGTTTTATCATTAACTTGTAAAAGTAAGGCTGCATTCGTTATTAGTCATTTAGATTCATTGCAAAAAGTTTCGATTTTAATTAGGTTTTCGTCGACGCAGATTGTGAAATATGCACCAGTGATTTAAATTTAGAAGCTAATAATGATAAGGCTAAAAGGATTTAGTTTGTGAAATAATAGGATAAACTCCTGCTAATAAAGCTTAATTGCATTGATTTTTTATTGCATATTTCTTGATTTATTTGCGTTGTGCTGAATATTCGCGCATTGTGGATAAGTCACGTGGGATAAGTAGTTCGTATCAATTTCACAAATAATACACGATTGGCTTGAAGTATAGATTATGGGTACTAATGTGTTTCTCGTCCAGATAACGTGTTCTAGTTTTGTTATATTTGTCTCTACGAATATTACTTTGACTTTTAAGTCTATTTACTGTTGTTCTGTTGTTTTCCTCTTATAGTTGATGTGTTTCCTCGATTTTGTTTGGTATCCGCATTTATTTTCTCTCAACCGATGTATTGCCTTTATTCATAGTCTTTCATTGCCAGTAAACATCAGTTTTGTTAAGTACAAAATCTGATATATTCTAGTTTTTTTTCTAATTTGTTTTTAATGAGACTTCCACATAAAACCAACTGAAGCAACAATTTGTATCACATGTTCGTGGCCAGAATTATGTAATTTTCTCATTGAATATTCATTTTATATTCCGTTTTTGGAAAGCATTTACGAACTGTGTTATCAAGTTCAAAATTAACTGCTGTTTTTGCAGACAAATGGATGTGTTACCGTTAACCAATGCTTATTTTGTTGTATGTAATTTAGGTTCTCATTTAGAACAATTCAATCTTCTTATACATCGTTTCTATTAAATCTATTGGTATGATTGCCAATGAGACAACTGTCCACAAGAGACCAAATGACACAGACATTAAAAATTATAGGTCACCGTACGGCCTTCAACAATGAGTACAGCCCATACTGCATGGTCAGCTATAAAAGGCTCCGATATGACAATGTAAAACAATTCAAACGAGAAAACTGACGGACTTACTTATATGAAAAAAGTGAACGAAAAACAAATATGTAACACACTAACAATCGACAACCCCGCCGCTTTTTTTGCGCTTGTCATAAGTCAGGAGCATCTGGCCTTTGTAAGTCTTGTATTATTTTTAATTTTAGTTTCTTGTGTACAATTTAGAGTTTAGTATGGCGTTTATTATCACTAAACTAGTATATATTTGTTTAGGAGCCAGCTGAAGGACGACTCCGGGTGCAGAAATTTCTCGCTGCATTGAAGACGTGTTGGTGACCTTCTGCTGTTGTCTGTCTATGCCTATGGTCTGGTTGTTGTCGCTTTGACACATTCCCCATTTCCATTCTCAATTTTATCCACTGAATTGCATGCTACTTGTATATTTAGAAAGTTATTTTTTAAAGGAAAATGTTCAATGCGTTACAAGCGCAATTATCTTCTTCAGAAATAGGTGCAAATGCACAATCAGTCTGCGGTCAAGTTAATTCATACTTATGGTCCTTGTTATTCTACGATCCTTATGTTGAGGAAATTATACTATACAAAAAATGAATTTTTGCGTGTCACTGTGCTGAATGTTCTTGCGTTGTTGATAAGTATTTCGTATCAATTTTACAAATAATACACAATGGTCTTGAAGTATGTATTCTTGGTATTGATGTGTTTCTAATCCTGATAACGTGCTATATTTTTGTTATATTTGCTTTACAAATATTACGTTTACTTTTGAGTCTGTTTACTGTTGTTCGGTTGTTCCCCTCTTATAGTTGATGTGTTTCCCTCGATTTAGTTTGTTATCCGCATTTGTTTTCTCTCAATCGATGTATTGCTTTTATTCTTAGTTTTTCATGGCCTGTAAACATCAGTGTCGTTAAGTACAAAATCTGATATATTCTGATTCTTTTTAATTTGTCTTTAATGAAAGTTTCACACATAAACCAGCTGAAGCAAAAACATTTAACACATGTCCATGTCAGAATTATATAATTATCTCATTTAATATTTATTGCATATTCCGTTTTGGAAAGCATTTACGAACTGTATAATTAAGTTCCAAATTAACTGCTGTTTTTGCAGACAAATGGATGTGTTACCGTTAACTAATGCTTATTTTGTTGTATGTAATTTAGGTTCTCATTAAGAACAATTCAATCTTTTTATACATCGTTTCCATCAAACGTCGCAATGAAGATTTATCTGTCAATTTCCTATGGAGTTTGTCAAATCTACATTGTCATGATTGTACCATGATCTATACGCTTGCACAGATAAGTCGTTTTAGTTACATTCATAACAGTAAGTTTTTTATAATTGTAAAGACCACTGACCGTAATGTGTCTTGACCATTTAGTTTGAAGACCAAAGTGCTGTAGGATAGGAATTTTGTAAGTAGTATGAAAGCATAAAAATAGTGACATATTTATTTAAGAAGCAAAGAAACTGGGATTTTAATGTAGTACAGATTTTCACCTACACAAAGAGCGCTCGAATTAAAACAGTTTAAAGCTAATTGCGACGAAGTTGAAGAGCATTGGAAACAATTAAACTAAACAAAAGTTCTCAATCTGGCTAAGGTCATTTATTGATTAGTTATAGATGGAGAATGTATATCATGATATTACGTTAAATAACTTTGTTGTTGTTATTTTAAGATTAAAACATTTATTCTCTTGTGAGCTTAAGTGACATGAATGAAATAACAAGCTTTAAGAATATAACAATTCATCATTTGATTTCAATTTAATCACAAAGACGTACATATTTACCCTCAAATAAAACAAAATGTTAACTGCGTATTTGTTAACTAGTTCTTTTCAATTTCTTATCAGATGGCTAATATGAAGGGCAGAGATAGCAACATAAAGTCTGCATATCTCTCTTCAGATGACTTATTGGTACAGGAGAACATTTCGAAAGTCTCCTCACGACTATCATTATTTCAAACTAAAAACAATTTTTCCATCTCATTTATTTATTTAAAAAGCGCCATATACAATCGATGCGTTCGAACGCTGATCTGAATTCATCTTTAACTGGAAGGCTATTTGACCATTTGGTGGCATTGGACTGTTGTCTACTCGTTGGTCGAGTCGATGTCCCCTTCACATCTTTCCCATTTCCATTCTCATATTGTTCTTAGTTTATGACGAGGGCCTACTAGCGCGAAAATGTTTGAGAATAAACAAAGAATAACCTTCATAATCAAATAAAAGTGCTAATTACAAAGAGATCCCGTTTTTATATTCAATTTGTAATAAACTTTTCACCATAATTACTGGCGACCATAAGGTACAACGGCAATAGGTGATAAGCCTACTCTGATACATTCATTAGCAAGAAATCGACATATGCCATTCCATAATTCTGAGGTAAAATATCAAATACAATAGCCCATGGTAATTTGGAGAATAACAATTAGGTTTTTTCCAGACGCTCCGGTCTATTTTTGTTTTGTCATATCTGTGCTTTCCGAGAAAAATTAAAAACTTCTAAGTTTGCAATTTTTCTCATTAAGATAATCATTCAGCAGAAAATAGTACCGTTAATGTTATTGGTATGAATTTTTATTCTCTTTTTCGTCAAATACAGATAAAAAGGTTTCAACTATTTTCAAAAGTATTACATCATGGATGATATTCGTTTTTTTTTCAACAGCTGTGTATGTATCTAACAAGGAGCCAGAATATACAAAGCGGAATATTCCACAACCGGAAGTCACAAAAGTCACTGACAACGCCAATACCTTTTATAGCTGCCTATGCGATATGGGCTTTGCTCATTGGTGAAAGATGTATGGTGACCTATGGTTGTTAAGTTATGTGCCAGTTGGTCTCTTGTGGAATGTTGTCTCGTTGGCAATCATACCACATCTTCTTTTTTATGAAGACTGAAAAACACGAACCACATAGAAGATGGAGATTAACTCAGATATTTTGTTCAATGGGTTATTTTGATCACATATATTTAAAAACAAAAGCACATAATAACTGACACAATAAAACGTTATCATTCACCGGTACGACTATAAAACAACTGTCATATTCCGTACTTGGTAAAGGAGCAACAAAAGTTGGTGTTGCTTAGGTTGCTCGTATATTGACAAAGGTTACAATGAACAGTTTGAAAAAAAAACATGAAAAAGAACGATACGTTCATGGTCATATACCGATTATGCTTTACAAAGTCAGTCTGAATAGCAGCTGCAAATTCTCCGATATGTAGTTGAATGTATACTATAAACATGTCATCATCAATTCAAGAACCACTTGTAGGAAATTATTCTAATATGGCCAACGAAAAAGTCAAAAGATTATACGGTGTAATTAAAGTATACAAGGAAGAGGCTACATACAATCAATATAAAAATTACCCATCAACAGCATTTCATATTTTATGTTTAAGACATTCGTAACCTTGTTTTCAAAATAAACATATTTTATTGTGCGTATTGTTGTGTAGTTGTTTGTTTTTTTCCACATTGGCAAGAAGTATAGGGGTAGTGTTGGCATCCCAAACACCTTCATATTGTTGCGCCTGTCCCAAGACAGGAGCATCTGACCTTGTGTTTTTTATTCTGGTATGATTTTTAATTCTAATTTCTTTATGTGTATATTTCGGAATTTAGTATAAAGTCCATTATCACTGAACTAGTATACATTTTTGTTTAGGGACCAGCTTAAGCACGCTTCCAAATGGAGGTAGGTTCTTAATACTAAGTATTGAAGATTTGATCTCTGTGATATGCAGCTAGTCAAAATACCACATGTGAAGATAGTTGGTCAGATGAACTTTTTACACGGTGTGCTATTGATTTAATATAATATATATCGGGTTTCATCCCATATGGAGTTTACACGTATTTGATTTATTCTTTGGTCTGGTCAGACAGTAAAAAATACAGGGTTCCAGCAGTAGGCGACTTATGCTGCTTGGGATTTCAAATATCAAAAAATTATTGCTTCAAAAATATTTGAAATCGTTAAACAAGTATTATAGACCCATTTATTATCTGGTCTGCACATTTAGACGAATAAGTAGTCTGAAAATTCAATAGCAATAATTATACTATTCAAGAACAAGTATTTTTCCATTTTTTATGAAGCATGATATCACTGGCTTTTATTGACATATACATTTTTGCTATCTTATATTCAAAATACAATCATTGCATAGTATGCGGGATAACTCAACAACAGTATTTCAATTAAAGTTGATCTACTAAAGTCTATAAAACATGATTAAAATATTTACCTTGCGTAGCATCTAAATTGATGCACAGATTTTTTATATAATTTCATGTAGCTAGGAGCGTCGGATTTTCATTTACTCTGTAGACATGATTTTTTAGATTTAATGCTTTATTCCATCAAAATCGATCTCGAGAAAGCAAGTCACCAATAACAGAAAAAGAAAGAGAACTATTATAACCTATTCGATTATTTGGGCAAGAGGCTTTTGTGTTCGCTATATCCTCTTTTAATTTTTTGTCTTCATTTTCCTTGGTTCCTCCATATCATTTGATTAACTTATATAGTACCTATCTACATCACTTTAACTTAACAAAAATACAAAATATGCATGTCGATCAAACAATCAATTGATTGGTTAAATGCTTTAAAGTGAGATGTGATTAAAGAGTTATTTATCTAAGAGGAATGGCAACAGCTTAAATATACTGATGAATAATAAATAAAGACAACAGTAGTATACCGCTGTTCAAAACTCGTAAATCTATGGACAAAAAACAAAAAACAAAATCGCGGTAACAAATCAAAACTGAGGGAAATGCATTAAATATAAGAGGAGAACAACGACACAATATTAAATTGTAACACATACAAAAAACGGACTAAGAATTATACAAAATCCGATGGTATCTGATACAAACCTCCTTCTTGGTTGGAAGAATGATGATAAGATAAACACATATTACATAACTTATTTGTAGCAGTGTAGTTTATGACCGAGCTTATCATTATCTTAAAAGAGATTTCTAGACAAGAATTGTATACACATGTAAGTAACTAAACAAATAAACCATTACAAAAAGATAAGTTTACTAACAATACTCACTCTTTAAATAAAGTCCCCTATCACTCAAAAGTGACTTGCTAAAATTAGAATTATCCGCTGGTTTGTACTTACATGAACAACAGACAGAACAGATGCCACATATTGATCATGATCTGCCCAACCTTCCAGACCATATGAGAGCACCCTCCGGTTTTTGATTGGGTATTGTTGATCAGCCTTAAATCTACTATGTTTTGTTTTGTATACTTTGTTTACTTTCGACTTTGGATTTTTTATTATCCTTTTGGTATATTTCTTCTCTCTATTGTCGACTATGCAAAAGGTTGGATAATTTTAATTGTTGGTAAAAAGAGGTGTGAGGATGTGAAACTTAAAAAAAAAAGAAATAAAAAAAAATAGTTAAATATTTTACATGAATCGTGTTTTCAGCTTCTTTGCCATTATCAATGTAGCAAAATAATTCAAGAAAAGGGTTTCATTGCAAGTTTCATAAAACAAAATGACGTTATATAAAAAAAAAAGTAATTTCTAATGATGAATTATATCGATATTATGATAATGTTGTTTTCTATTTTTTATAAATCGTCTCTGTGGTTTTACGGATGTAAGCCAACTCAGTACGATTTGACTATCACTCCAAAATTATATTTCACTGAATGTTTCCGGAAAGTTTTTGCAAATATGATCAGCAAGTCTTGCTCCAATTACAGCCCCATGAGGTCTAGTTTTGGTAAAGTTATAGTCTTGATAGGCGCAACTCGATTCTTTGCCATTTCTATTGTTGGTTTTCTGTCATATATGATGTACGCATGAGTTGAAGCATCGGTAAATACATGAAGAGTTGGTAAATTTCTGTTATTCTCGTTTTGTGTTTGAGTACTTCGATGAATCTCTGTTTCTAAGGTCGATGCCAGATCTCGTGAAATTAATATCTATTTTGATTGGATATATTCCGGTAATATTTCGTCCCACTCCAAATTTAGCTTCCAAAGTGATTGCATAAAGATTTTTGCTTTTACAGTAACTAGGCTTAATAGTCCTACCGGATCGAAAATCTTGGATGATTGCCGTAAAATATATCGTTTAGTCAGTTTACATTTTTTGTCCATCTCGAACGTGTAACTTCAAAGCTTTTTGAAAGAGGAAATATAAATATCAAATAACAATATAAAAAAGTCCAAATGAAAAGTACTTATATCCTTCAGTATTGCCGTGTCATTTGTAAATTGATATACATATATGTGATGTCTATGTATGCATATTGAATGTAAGGTTACATATAAAAGTTGTTTCAGAAATGATGACATTCGAAACTTAAAGAGACGTAGAAATAGGTTTACATATTTATAGTGGCAAATATTACATATCGTTGTTCGTATAACATAAGGCATGGATTGGTTGATGTTTAACGAATAGTGGCAAATATTTAATGTCACTGTTTGTTTAATATAAGGCATGATGGATATATTGAAATTCAACGTATAGTGGCAAATATTACATGTTATCGATCTTCTGGTATAGAGAGTATATGCATATAATATACTTATACCACATCTTCCGACTATATCTATATAATATACATTTTATCTATATAAACACCGTCATTTGGTCTCTTGTAGCTAGTTGTGTCATTGGAAACAGACCCCATCTTTTTTATAATTACTCAGACGCCGAATTTACCGGCCAGTCTTCGTCTCAACTTTACCAGACTCTTTCTATCTATATAACAAATATACATGTATTTCAGTCATTCTGTTGTATATTTTTTTGGACTTAATAAGTAGTAATTAAAATAAAAATATTCAAGTCTTTGAATTCCATCAATCATTTTATCAGTTTGTTTTAGATTTATGAGTTTGACTGTCCCTTTGGTATCTTTCGTCCCTCTTTTATGATCCCCCATTTGAAGAAAAAGTATTTTTGCAACGCAAAATTCTGAATCCAGATTTTACTATTATTTTAAAGTGTTATTTTTATTGATAGCTTCAAATAAGGTATCTCTCTTAGCGCTAACAACATTTTTGCCTCCAACAAAAAAACATTCCCCTACTCTGAAGTTAAATGCTTGCTTTCTTATAATTAAAGAATATGAAGACACGCACAAACAATATTAAATAATTATGAATTGTACAATATCACAGCTATAGAAAAACCACAAATACCCCCCCCCCCCCCCCCATAAAAAAAAACCCCAACAAACAAAAACAGTCATTCATTTTATATGGTTATATTCATATTAAAAAAAGTCATTATTAGTTATAGATGAACTTAGATGTCAGGGTGTTGTTAAAGTAACGTTTACAATACTTTCTCAAAAAGTGTGTGTCTCCATTTCAATCTTTGTCTTTTACACATAACCCTTTTTAATACACATATCACGTGTATATGCGTTTAATGAACAGAGCCCGAAGTTTTTCCACGCGTCCCTTAAATCAGAAAAAAAACCGATGGCATTGGAATTATTACTTCAAATCTTTTTTCAGCGTCTTGGACGAAAAGACGCACAGACTCGAACGCATTGTGTCCTTTGTCTGTCTAAGGCTAGGCATTTAACACAGTTACACGCAATCATCTATAAATTAACACGATTTTTTGTTTACAAATTACCACTCGAACCTCTAACCATTCGGGATTTGCCAAACAAAGTTAACACTTTGATATGATTTGAGTTACTTCTCTTTGGTCTTAGACCATCAATATTGATGACTTTATTCTAACCAGAAAACTCCTAAACATATTTCGCACTGCAAAAAAAAGCGAGGAAAAATCAACGCTAGTATACATATTTATTTAGGGGCCAGCTGAAGGACTCCCCCGAAGCGGGAGTTTCTTGCTGCATTGAAGACCCATAAATTATCTTTGGCTGTTGTCTACTCTATGGTCGGGTTGTTGTCTCTGACATATTCCCCATTTCTATTCTCAATTTTACAAAACAAGGAAAATAAACTTATCAAAGAGAGTAAAAGATTTCGACGATGAATGATAACGTATTGTTTTACGTTCAGTGACAAATATATCATGCATATCAGGACAAGAACATGTTAATTTGATATGAAAATATTGACTGCTTTGTTCAAGACCAACATGCAAGTCCAAGTCAGGAACCTGTACTTCAGTGTTTGTCTTTTTTTAATGCGTTACATATTTGTTGTTGGTTCATTTATTTTGTACATAGATTATGCCGTTAGATTTCTCGTTTGAAGGCCGTACGGTAACTTATAATTTTTAATTTCTGTGTCATTTTGTCTCTTGTTGAGAGTTGTCTCATCGGCAATCATACTGCATCTTTTTTTTTATATTTATACAACATGTAGCCTGCCGTAGTTTCAAGGCCATACTATTTTTCTGAAGAAGTAAATTAAATGGCACTTTATTTTAATCGAATCACGAATTTGCGATAATGTTAAGTTTTCAACAGATGGGAACAAGCTATATGTTATATACCCCAAGAGGACAATGCATGTATTTATCCTTATCTTACCACAAAACAGGTATCAACACATTGCTCTTAACGCATTTCCGTTGTTGACATCTTATTGTACCCATGTACATCGTGTTCATGTCAGAAAAGCACCAAGAAAAATTTTACGTTTTTTGTTGGAAACCGACTTCATTTTTTTATATAAATAAGGCCGTTAGTTTTCTCGTTTGGATTGTTTCAAATTGTCTTATCGAGGCCTTTTAAAGCTGACTATGCGGTATGGGCTTTGCTCATTGTTGAAGGCCGTACGGGGACCTATAGTTGTTAATGTCTGTGTCATTTTGATCTCTTGTGGACAGTTGTCTCATTGGCAAGTATACCAAATCTTCTTTTTTTATATTAGGGTATAGCCTACAACCTCTGGGGTCTAACATTCCACAACTCCTTAATCATGAACCTATTTGTGAGTGGTTGTTGCTTGTTGTTGAATCTCATATTATATATTTTTTAGTCGATGTTTTTTTAATAAATGGTGTAAAGTGTTTTCCTCTGTTTTGCCGTTACACCACAGTCCCAGGTGAGAGTAAAGCTGGCATATTCAAACCTGTGTAAATCAACCAAATTGTATATGTTACTGTCCCAAGCCAGGACCCTGTAGTTCAGTGGTTGTCATTGGTTCATGTCTGTTATTAATGTTTTTTGTAAATTGTTTTGTTATAATTAATTTTTGGCCGTACATTTTTACAATTGAATTGTTTTGTACTTTTCATGTTTGGGACAGCCAAACGGTATATGAGTTTTTCCCATTGATGATAACCGTAAATAATATAATGGTTCTCGCTTGCCATTCATGTTTTTTTTTATCAACTACAAAGTAACTATTGTATTACATTGATTAAATACTTTAATAGTTTCTACTTCAAAACAACACGCTACAATTACTGTTATTACCGTTAGGAAAACATTCTCGTAAAATAACAAGGATAAATCTTTCTAATTGCTACTTATGTTCAGAGCTTTATGAAGATGTAACACATGCCCTAGGCGACATCTATTTATTCTTACTGTGCTATAATTCTAGATACTACAAACACAACAGCTTAAGTATGTGTTAATTACCACAGATGTTCTGAACTCTGTTGTCTCATTGGTACACTTTACTTATTTATATCTAATTGTACAATAACGACAAACATTAAGCGTTCCAAGACAAAACCCTGGTTCAGTGTTTGTCGTTTTTACATGTCATATTAAATTTTGTTTTTCATCAATTGTTTTGTTATTCATAATCTGTGAGTTTTCGCAATTGCATTGTTTCTTTTTTAATGGCCGTGAGTGTTAATGTGAGGGCCTTTGGGTGTCGGTGGTTCATATCTTTTATATTTATTGTTTAATTTTTGTTTTATATCGGGGCATTTTAGAACCGACTATAGGTGTGGATAATTCTCAATATTGAAAGCCGTTCGGCGGCCTTTAATTACTTACATCAACTTCATTCACAGGGGCGTAGCTAGGTATTATGTGAATTATAGGTACAAATCGGCAAGGGTTCTGGTGCCACTTAGTAAGGCTCCCATGCAGGGCAGAGCCCCCCCCTCCCCGACAAAAAAGGATTTTAGCATTTTAGTTCCATAATTTTGTGTACAGAAATATCAAATTTACTGGATGAAGGTCTGAATAATTGAAAATGTCATTGGATAAATGAGGGTTCATTGGATAGGGACATACATTTTTACCATCAGACCCCTAAAAGAGTTGTTTAAAGTCTATTTAGCACGAAAGAGTGAGGCGAAAATTTGTGTGGACAATTTTAAGCTTTAGGCCCACAAAGGGTTAAGGGAAACGATTTTCAAGTTTTTTTAACGAATGTTTCAACTAAATTTGGGCAAAATTTGGTTAAACAAATCTAAAATGTCTGAACTTTTATGAATAACTTTCAGACCCAGTTTCATACACAAAGTCAATGATATATTTAGTCAAAGTCAAGCCGACGTTTTTTCTTGTCAATAAAATCAGTTATACTCGCATCAACATTAAGGTGACGGTTGAAGACAAAATAGATTAGAGAGTCACTCGTCTCCCATTGTCGATCTCAGGTAGGACTTGATGCGGCCTAGCATCGCGCTGAAGGATCTTTCACTTGTTGCTGATGAAACGGGCATTGTCAATAAAATCCAAATAATCCTACCGAAGGGTACGGTACTGATCGGTGTTTGTAACATAAGTAGATAATAATACGCATTAGAATTAAAATGTGTAATTTTAACCTTTTTTTTTTATTCCAAAGGAGTACTAGTATATTATTGGCAAATTTATGTATGTCGAGTCTTAGGTAGCTACGCCCCTGATTCACACTATGGAGTATAGTGTATATCTTTTGCAATCTAGGTACATGTAGCTACTCCCCTGATTCACACTATGGAGTATAATGTATATCTTTGGCAACCTAGGTACATGTAGCCACGCCCCTGATTCACACTATGGAGTATAATGTATATCTTTGGCAACCTAGGTACATGTAGCCACGCCCCTGATTCACACTATGGAGTATAGTGTATATCTTTGGCAATCATACCACATTTCCTTATTTTTATATTAAAATTTTGTTATTTTAGAAAATATACAAGAAACAAAAATAAAATATAATCTAGTTTGACATGGAGACAATGGTTATATATTTTAATATTATATCAAAACTCCCATGTTTATCGAGAAACACTTGATTTATGAAATTTATTTCATTTCACATTTTGAAAGGATGAATTTTGTTCAACTTTGTTAATCATGTTTAATGGTTATTAATGTCGGACATTGTACGATTAGAGTACATTTGAACTGGCTATCTGAGATAGTGAAAGAACACTTTAGCTTAGTCGTATCTAGACTAAAGCCCAGTAAGAACAAAGTGGTTTGTTTAATGACATGTGTTAAATCTCGATTAAGCCCTCAACATAAGTATAGCAATTATGAGAAATATATTTTTGTTAATAAATTAAGAATCTTTAGTTCGCCATAGTATTAGTGGATGCACGTGTGTTTAGTAGAAACTGTTAAAATATTTACTTAATGTAATAAAACATTAATTGATTGTGCAGTTAAACGATAATTTTGTAGGGTTACTTAATGGTTATTATGATATGTGACGTACAAAAAGTAACGCGACAATTATATATTTATGGCGTTATGATAGATTTATGATCGTTCTTCATATATCGGCGCCATTTATTATGTACTTTACAGTCGTAAATACATTTACAAAATTTCCGAAGAACATCTATGATTGGCGACCGTGAATGCATTATCAGTCGTCAACTTAAAATGAACTCCATGTTTCATTCACACATGAGTTTTCAGATCAGTATGTTAGAAGACAAGCAACATTTAAATATTAGACGGTAATTTTATTTTAATAATTGCTATCTTCTGCTGATTCTTATTATATGCAAATAATCGACTCGACTTACATGTATTTTGAATGTTTACAAATAAAAACATTCAAATGGTTTGTAGAACAACCTGAAAGTACAGAGACTAATGCAATACATATGATACATAGTATGATAGAGGTAGGGCAACATTTGACATTTGCGCTTTTAACATAGGACATTTGCGCTTTTCCAATATTTGGTTTTTATTACTATCCTCCTCTTTTATTCGGGCTTGGGACCGACAGGTTTGACCTGGCAGAGTTTAACGTTTAAAAATCAATGCATATCACATTTCATAGCACATTGATACATGTATAAGAGTTTATATACAGCTAAAACTAGTATAAGTAAACATTCTTAAGACATAAAATAAGCACGTACAGTCATCACAGGTCAGTTTTCGCTTGATATCTGAAGCCCAAGGACTGAACAAATTAAGCTCTTGTTATTTTTTCCGACTGGTATTTTGCCCATATTTTAAATAAATAATCAAGTTCTCTTTCGCAATTCTGGAGTGCATGTTCATCAATATAACGAATCTTAATGTAATTCACCAACTGTTGTTAAATGAAACTCTTCAAAAAGAAAAAAATAGCAGAATGAGTATGTAGAATTGGACCATTTGTCGTTATAATGACAAATATAAGTTAAATTCAACTACGTAATTTTACTTCTCATTTAAATTACAGGTGGATAACTACAAGTAAAAAACGCAAATGCCCGGTCAATGTAATACAGGTGAATCAAAAGTTAAAGGGCAAATGTCCATAGTGTTTGAAGCGCAAATGTTCTATCGTTTTACAGGTAAGAAAGCGCAAACGTCCTGTACCCGTGAAGTATAAAGTAAAATCACAAAAATACTGAACTTAAAAAGGAAAATCTAATTGGAAAGTTCATAACCACATGGCAAAATCAAATAACAAAACAGGAAAAGGTCCTACCCGTTTTATTAATTATTAAGTAGAACTAAAACAATACGAGAGAAAACAATAGTCTAATGCAAATTTTTTTCCTACATAAAAAATATGAACCAATGAGTCAAACATCCAGTAAAAATATAATTTAGATATATTAAGCGATTATATAATTATAAATGTTTTATCAAAATGTGTTTTGTTTGTTTAGCTAAGATGGTGGGTCGCTGTCTAATCGACATATACTTTAAGTCTAAAAATCCAAAATTAAAAGTCATTATCGAGATATAGTAGTGTACGTAAACCACACACAATTTGTTTCCAAATGAATGCTTGAAGTATAAATCTTTACACAAAATCTATTGAAAATTGCTAAAGATCATATTTTTTATTAGATATTCATATACAATATTTAGCCGCCAATTTAATAGCAAATTTACAAATGAAGCATTCGCTTACACAAAAGTCATTCCATGTTTATGCTTTCTGTGTACTACTATTAACTGTTACACAACCCTTTTAAACATCTGTTTATTGTTCTGTAGCATTCGTTCCATGCGATAAAATGCCTTATCTAACTGTTTCAATTATTTGGTCGTTGACGTGTACAACCATCAGTTTACGGAGACTTTGTATTTTGTCGATAGGAAGGTATACAAAAGAGGATTTATACAACTGTTGACATACGCTAAGAGCTCCGAAGCTGCTAGAATAGTACTATATGCTAAAATGTTGTTATTATAATCTCCAAATACCATATACATATTTATGAGATGAAGCGGCAACCAACACATAGCAAATACAATCACTATAACGAGTATCCTCTTTGCTACTCTCTTCATTTATTTCATACCTGTAGCAACTCCGTACAAAATTTGTTTTTAGTATTACACCATATCGTAATCAATGGCAACACATATCCAAAAACAAGAAAACAAGAAAGCAATCTTCTGCCAAAGGTAATGGATATACTGCATTCTGATGGTTCTGATCGATACGCCAAACTAATTTGTTTCAAAAATTACCGGAAGATAAGAACCAGATACAACAAGCCAAATAAGAAAAACGACCAGGTTAACATTTTGTCTAGTTCTGAATTTCTTTGATGTGATTGAATGAACTATTGCTTGATAGCGGTCTAGAGACATCACAACTAAGATATACACGCTAATCGTTCCGAAAACATATAACAGATAGTGTGATAGTTTGCACACTATTTCACCAAATACCCATCTGCCTATGACGCGTGTTGTTACTATGAAAGGAACATATACCATAATAAATAAAAAATCAACAACGACTAGGCTAATAATTAAAATGTCTTTTGTATTCCGCGTCTGCCTTTGTGAACAAACGACAATGACAACGGAAAGGTTCCCTAAACAGCCAACTGGAATGGTCAGTCCGTAAATAATAAGTAGGATAAGTTTAAGAATGCGTTGAATTTCAACTTGAGTTTCAATTAGTGCAAACTCTTCTGCAATTTCTGCAGCAGATATGTTATATGACATTGTGAGGTTGGTCATGTTTTATTGGTCTAATAGTTTGGTTAAATGCTCCTTCAACCTTTGAAACTAACCCTGAAAATAACAAGGATGTATTATTAACAAGTGAAATAATTAAAAGAAACTCGCTTCTTTCTCTGGCAAATAGTCAGTATAACAATAGAATTACATTTCTCAATTATCAAACCATATAAAGTGGTTAGACATACAAGGCTTATAATAAACTACTAATGTAAAATAGAGCGGCGGAAGTTAGCAAAGGAAAATTTAATCTTGTAAGTCGATGACATAAAAAAAATAGATTTAAACGGCAATACAATACAAATAACAGAGTAAATACGCCTGTGTTTAATTTTGAAATGATTCCAATTGAAGGAATTTATCTCCGTCTTGCAAAACTGTGATTTCTTGTCATGATTTGGTTAAACAGGACGTTTGTATAACACAACCAGGTTCAACCCACCATTTGTATTTTAAACTGCACTGTACCAAGTCAGGGAAATGGCCATTGTTATATTATAGTTCGTTTCTATGTGTGCTTCATTTTAATGTTGTGTTTCTGTTGTGTCGTTGTTTTCTTATATTTGATGCGTTTTCCTCAGTTTTAATTTGTAACCCGGATTTGCTTTTTCTCTATCGATTTATGCATTTCGAACAGCGGCATACTACTGCTGCCTTTATGTATAAGGCTTTTGAATTTCAAATATTTAAGTGTCGGAAAAAATGTAACTGCCTGTTAGGCCTCATGAGTTTCGTAAATTAACAAAATAACATATATAAATTCAAATCTGTACTTTGGCGTTACATAATCCAGCTATATCTAGGTGTAACACCACCAAATCATGGTACGTCACATCCGGTTGTATACGAAAATAGGTCGAAAAAAAAATATTCCCTTGAATTTGACAGTTGTAGGTAATGAATCCTACATTTTATTGCAGTAAAATATTTCTGTGTCATAAACATATGTCTTGGGTATTTCAAAGCACTGTTATTGTTTATTTGGGATTTCTATAGAATATTTTGTAATCTTGAGGTTACATGGTGACTAAACCTTGTACACAGATAAAATAAGGGGAGACATTTGATTGGTTAACTTCTAGTGATGGTTATTTTCTTATATGCAATGAAATGTTATGTGAATGTTTTTCTATAGTACTGGACAAGATAAACCTTTACTCATGCCAAGTATTTCTTTATTTGAAACAAGGATAAATTCTACAGAATTTTTTGAAAAGTGCAAATTTAACAAAGACTAATATGGGAAAATCAATGGTGGTATTACACCTCTAAGGGAGGGGGTTTCTTACCCAGGTTAAGGTGGTCCAACTATATTCCCTTATTCATATGCATTGATCGTAAAAAAGATGGTTCCAATACCCGGAGCCCCCTTTGGAATCGCCTCTTAGCAGAATAGATAGTTGTTACTTGGATTATAACACATAGGATCAAATAGAAAATAGTTGGTTTTTATAATTTCTTAATTATGCTTTCTTTTATATAGTTGCCTCAAAAGAAAACATGTTTTGTTAAAGTAAAATGCATTTATATATTTTTTAATATTTAATGTTATACTTTAATAATACCTTCTGCTGGCAGTTATTAATGAGATTTATGTACACAATGGTTTAGCCATCTAACCTTAATGTGTAAAATATGTAGATATGTTTTATCTGTTTTCAATCGTATTTCCATACAGAATGCATATGAACTGAGCTTAATACTTAGAACTTTAATCTTAAACTAAGGCAGATTGAACAATCTAATGAGTTTAGTAATGACAATACCTTGAACACTTTTCCACCATTGTGTTACCAAACTGCATGCAGATACTGAAAAAATTATGTCCAAATTCATGAGTTAAAAAACTGTAAATACTATGGCCTAATACGAAAAATTACCAAACGATAACTAGCCATGAGAGTTAAAATAAAATGAAAGTAAGCTATTAAAAGCAACCATACAGCCTTCAACAATGAATCCACCCACGTCGTAAAATCAGCTTTAAAGGGAAACCACACTATATATACTACTAATAATAATTTATTGAAACTTTGCATTTTGACAGATCATACTTATTACAATATTTTAGGCGAAAAAAAAATTGGGTCACCGATGTTGTTTTCGAGATATGACGTCATCAAAAAGTAAAGAATCGCGTTATACCGAAACATAGAAATAGCGCTCTAAGTAATTAATTGAAGGCAAAATTATTGAAAAACGATGTTTTACTGGTATAACAAAAACAGTCAATTTTAACGTTTACCTTATACACATTAATTTTTCTCAGTTTTCCATATTTTTCAAGGCCTTTGGATATTTACCACCAACTTTAAGTTTCTATTCATTATAGATTTTTCTTGAAATAAAACAAATCTACTGATGTTTTTTCCTTCAAACTTCTGCATGAGTTGCAGTTTCAGGGAAGATTTTAAAAGCATAAATAAAAATAAGGGGTCCCGATGTTTTAAATTTTCTAAAACGGTAATAATCTTATTTTCGACCTTTGGCTGGAACTATAACTCGAAATCAAAAAGGAGAAACATTCCGGACCAGAAAACAAACACTGACATCAATGAATTCGAACCGACCATAAACTCTGAATCAAATGCACATACATTACCATGTACACACTATTGCGCGGTTAGATATGTTTGTTATAGCTTAACCATTCCTAACCTCGGACAGTTATGTTACAGTGCAATGTTAGACAAACTGTAAATGAAGTTGCTATAAGGGTAAATAATAGAAAAGAAACGATATCAGGCAATAACAAAATACCCCTAAAACAAACAAATTAACAACGATTTATATAAGATTACTTCCAGTTACTTAAATACTAAAACTACATCAAAGTCAAATACAATTATGTGTTATAAATAGATAATTTTCGTTTCGACTAAAGTATCAATCAGTACACATCACCAGATTTAGTGAATAGACGTCAACAACAGTCCGACATATGCATTGACCTGGTGCAATAGCAAATTATAGTAAAACAGTATCGAGTCTGTTTATAAGATATGTAGGGTATGTCCAAAGTATTAACAACGAATATAAATGGATGTCGTGTTACAATGTTCATTTTGTCTATAAAATAGATATAAGAAGATATGAAACACGAATGAGTACAAGTGCCAATGAGACAACTCTCCAAAAAGTACACGATAAAGCCAGTTATATATATAGTATATATCTCAATAGAAATAGTCATTTGTTATAACATTTATTTTTGAGTACTAGTGCCAGTGGGACAACGCTCCGTAAAAGTACATAATAAAGCCACCTATATATGCCAACCTAATTAACAGAAGTATTCAGTTGTTAGAACATTTATTTATGTGTTAATGTGTTTTTAATCTTTCCTCATGATCATTTAATCTGGTTTTCATGGTATAATGATGAGAATGTTAGGACTATGATAAACAATCCATCGTAGATGTTCTATATAGTCTATGATCATATAGATTTTCTTGATACTAAAACTAACACGTATTTTGACAATTTATCAATTAATTGTAAATTGTATAATATATAACTCTCAAGATAATTGTCAAGTTTCTTTGTCAAATATGTTCTTTTATTTATTTATATTGTAGTCCTGTAATGTTGTGTTGTCATTTTAATGTTATATTTCACATGTCCATAAAAGAGGGAGTTTTGGCATGCCACAAAACCAGGTACAACCCACCATTTTTTCCTTTAAAAATGTCATGTACCAAGTCAGGAATATGGTCATTGTTATATTATAGTTCTTTTCTGTGTGTGTTATATTTTAACGTTGTGTTTCCTTTGTGTCGTTTGTTTTCTCTTATTTTTTAGTGTGAATTCACATTACTATAAGACGTGTCACGGTACTTATCTATCCCAAATTCATGTATTTGGTTTTGATGTTATATTTGTTATTCTCATAGGATTTTGTCTAATGCTTAGTCCGTGTCTGTGTGTGTTACATTTTAATGTTGTGTCGTTGTTCTCCTCTTATATTTAATGCGTTTCCCTCAGTTTTAGTTTGTTACCCCGATTTTGTTTTTTGTCCATGGATTTATGAGTTTTGTACAGCGGTATACTACTGTTGCCTTTATTTATTATGACATTCAAGTATATGAATTTTAGAATGTAGTAGTCTGCATATCAATAATATATGCAGTTTAATTTGAGGAAGGCGAATAGTAAGTTAAGAACACGTGAAATTCAAGGTGACATATAAGTTTAAAATATTACCGGAAAAAAAAAAACTAATTGAGTTATTGTTGCATTTTTACCTTATTTAATGCCTTTGTCTGATGTCAGACTGTTTATGACAGTCTTTATCCATGTAACGTTTTGCATCTTAATGAAATGTTAATGCTTATCAACTGCAAATGACCTTCTCTAAGGAAAAGTTATGTCGTGAAATTTGGTTACATATTGCCCACACTGTCAATTCAAATATTCTTTGAAAATCCAGCGAATTCAACGATTTTTTTCTCGAAGATCGACAGCAAATTTTAACAATTAGTTTGTTTTGTCCGCACGTTTATCGAAAGATGATATATGACGTTGATAGATAGCTTGTCGTATTTTTTTAACATTCAAAGTATAGCTCTTAACTTTTTTCTGGTGACGTCTTATTGTACGTACTCAAGCACATGCACAATAGTTCTTTGTTTCAATAGATGTTTGTTCTATGTTAAAATAATATCCGGGCTGGGTTAAACCAAAAACCATGCGTTCAGAAAAATTAGAATATAAATTCGTGTGTATTAATTTACGTGAAATTATACCTTAGTATCGAGGAATTCTAAATCATAAATAAACAACCAAAATAAGCACATAAACAGTATCGTCCTCTATCAAAGCTCTTACGCCTTGTCGAGATTTGACTAATAGTTATATATAAATCAAGGTCTTATTTTGGTTTCAGCAGCTTTTTAAAGTTTTTATTAGGTTTTGGGTTTTCAGATATTTCGATATAAAAAATCTCTGTATAGATGCACATCTGGTGCAGTACAATTTGTACTGTTTATAATATTACTTTCATACGTTCGATACCTCTGCTAGAAAACTCTAGGGTATCACCAATTAGTAGTTCGGGAACTGGCATCAAGATAACGTGAACATTGGGTTTTGTTTCATTGCATTTAGAATTGAGAATGGAAACGGGTCTTAATCACAGCGAGAGAATCCTGCACCGGATGCAGGCTACAGCTGGCTCCTACACAGTGTATTAATTCATTAAAAAACGGACGTAGTTGGCTTTTTTATACTTACAATGTAAGTATGCTTTCAATTACTTGGCTGCATCAAAAGAAACATGGTTTGTTCAAATCGAATTAAATGCATTTATATGTTTTAACGTTTAATGTTAATATGCTTCAATAATACCTTCTGCTGGCAATTATTAATGAGATTTTTTTTTACTGATATAAAATGAACTCGTCGTTGGACTGCATCTAGACATTACAAAAACTGGGCTGTGTACCATATAACCCTTAATGTATATAATATGAAGATATGTGTTATTTTTTTTCACTTTTAATTCCATACAGAGTACATATGCATCCGAACGAACTGAGCTCAGTACTTATAATTTTAATGTAAAAGTAAATCAGAGTGCTCAAACAAATGATTTTAGTAATAGACATACTTTTAATACTTTTCGACCATATTGTTACCATGCTGCATGCAGACTTAGATATGAATCAGTACACATCCAACAGATTTAGTGAAGACGTCATAAATAGTCTGATGAATACACGTGACCTTGGGCAATGTCAAATTATATTAAAACATTACCGAGTCTGTTTTTTAGATACATGTTGTAAATAGAGTTGTCTAAAGTATCAACAAAATATTTGCATGGATGTCGTGTATTCTGAATAAAATTAAAATTAAGTTTTTCATTTGTCTATACAATAGATATAAGAAGATGTGGAACATGTATGTGTGCCATTGAAATATATCTCCGTAAAAGTACAAAATAAAGCCACCTAAATATGCTAACCTTACTAAGAAAAGTAGTCAATGTGTTACATGTAATGTGTTTTAAATCTATTTTCATGAACATTTAATCTGGTTTACATGGTATAACGATGAAAATGTTTTGATCATGATCCCCTCGTAGATGTTCCGTAATAGTCTACGATCATATATTTTTTTCTTTGTACTAAACCTACCTAATATTCTGTGAGTTTATCAATTTATTGTACATTTTTTATAACTCTAGTATTACTGTAACTTCACGTTGATGTTACATTAGCCTGATGCACGCTTTACCCTTTAAATTTTCAGTTTATACGTATACATCTAATTCTACCAAGATAAAATATAGATGTCTAGGGCTAAACAGCAAAGCAACGGATTTCTAATTTTATGTTTTTTTATTCTTTCTGATCACACTCGACACACTCATGCAACAAAAAAAAAAGAAAAAGAAAAAAGAAAAAGAAACGGTCCACAAATTTACATCACCATGATACATTGAATATTAAATAGGTCATTATAAGTTAGAGTTGAACTTAGATGTGTTGTGAACGTTATATTTACTTTACTTTCTCAAAATTGTGTGTCTCCATTTTAGCATATAACATTTTGTTATACACGTATCCCGTATATAGGTTTAGAGAACGGAGCCCCGAACTCAGAGTCGTATTTTTCACACGTCCCTTAAACTAAAAAAAAAGTTGACATTGAAATTATTTTTGGCTTCGCACCGTTACGTGAGCGCCTCACGTTCGCATACTTCAAATCTGTGATCTGTGCCTAGGACGAAAAGACGTATAGACCAAAACACATTGTGCATTTTGTCTGTCTAAGTCTATACATTGAACACAGTTAACAAGCAAACATCAATAAAGTAATACCGTATCAAAGAAATTCTGCAGTTACTGAAGAAAGTTCAAAGCTCGGTCCTGTCCTTCTGTCTAAAAGGCAATGTATGCTGAGTTGAATGAAGTTGTACAAAATATAACACATTACTGGTCTACAAACCAAACTTGAACTTCAAACCTTTCGGGATCTTACAAAAAAGTTATAACTTTGATATAATATCAGTTACTTCTCTTTGGTTGTAGATTATAATATAGATGACTTCGTTCTTACATGAAAGCCTCATCACATTTTTTTCACAAATAGCAAAGAAAATATACTTATCTAAGAGAGTAAAATAGATATGCGGAGATGATAGCATGTTGCTTTACGTTCAGTGACAAATATATCATGCATATCAGGACGAAAACATGTGAATTTGATATGAATAAATTTCATGACTGATTTGTACTAGACAAACGCGCAACATGCTATAGTATATAGGGTAACAAGCCTTGATATTTTTCAAAGAAGTAATGGCAAGATATTTTAATCTACTTCTTAAATTGCGATACATTTATATCAATAGATGGAAGTAATCAATTTGTTATATATCCCAAGAGGTTAATGCATTTATCTGTCCCAATAAACTCACCACAAAACAGTTATTATTATTCCTTACGTCGTGACTACAATCCCCTTCCCTTTTCATGAATGTGACCTACCGAATTAGACTATTTACCTGGTTTGTAATAACATAAGTAACACGACGGTTGCCTCATTTGGAGCAGGATCTGCATACCCTTCCGGAGCACCTTAGATCACCTCCAGTTTTGTTGGGGTTAGTGTTGCTTAGTCTTTAGTTTTCTATGTTGTGTCTTGTGTATCATTTTTTGTCTGTTTGTCTGTTTGTCTTTTTCATTTTTTGTCATGGCGTTATCAGTTTATTTTCAATCTATGACTTTCACTGTCCCTCTGGTATCTTTCGCCCCTATTTTATTTACATTCAAAGTATACTTTACTCCATGTTTTCGTACCCGGTTAGTGAAATATGTAAGAAGCATGGCATGGCATACCACTGTTATGCGGATGATACGCAAATTTACCAAGTCATCAAGCCATTAGATAACTGGGATGACATTACCGAGCGCCTAGAAGCTTGTTTGGAAGATATCAAAACTTGGATGTGTACAAATATGTTGAAGTTAAATCAGGACAAGACCGAATTGATTGTTTTTGCTCCAAAACACAGTCAAAAGTCTTAGTAAGTTACAACTGAATTTTGACGGAACTATACTAAGTGAATCTACCTGTGTTCGAAATCTTGAAGTTTTTCTCGATCAAACCCTCAGCATGCAGCAACAGACAAATGCAGTTACCAAATCCTGTTTCCATCAGATTCGTAACATAGGACGGATTCGATCGTATATAACGGAGGACGCTTGCAAAACTCGTGTATGCTCTCTTGTTACGTCGCGACTTGATTACGGTAATGCTTTGATGTATGGTGTGAATGCCTCAAGTCTATCCAAACTTCAACGTGTTCAGAACACAGCTGCCAGACTAGTGACCCTCAAAAAGAAGTTTGAACATATAACTCCAACACTTATGACTCTTCATTGGCTACCATTCAAATTCTGATGCCAGTACAAACTGTTGCTTTACGTATTCAAAGCCTTGCATGGACTTGCATCTGCGTATCTCAGTGAACTAATACATTTTTACAAACCAGCACGATCGTTGCCATCTGAAAATGCTTCTTTAATTGAGATGCCAAAAAATGCACGGACCAAAATGTATGGTGAACGGAGGTTCGATGTGGCGGCCGGAACTCTGTGAAATAGCCTTCCAACAAATCTTCGAAATGAACAATCGCTAGAACTGTTTAAGAAAGGACTCAAGACGCATCTATTCAAAGTTGCATTTGTGGATCGCTCATAAGTTAAGACCTGGAACTGTGATTGGTTGTATTTGACTGATGTTGATTTTTAATATTTTGTACATTTTATTCTGATTTTATGACTTTCTGTATATTTCGATATAACATTTGTATTTTTATTTTATTTTTTACAAGCCGGAATATTTTAGTAACTTATTTTTAAATACAAAATTCAGCTTTTAGAAATATTTAGTTTTTAAATTTTACTTATTCATTAATAATTCTTTTAAGTAATTTTTTACCAAGTTGCTGTAGTCTTTACTTTTTATAGTTGATTTGATGTATGCTTTATACATATTTCGGTATATTTTTAACTTTGTAATTTCGTGTATGTACGAATTTGTGTATTTTTGTTTTAACATGTAAAGCGCTTAGAGTAATTGTATTTTTATATAATGCGCTATAAAAATGCCTTGTAATAATAATAATAATAATAATAATATAGCTCTTAACGTATTTCAGGTGACGTATTGTACTCAAGCACATGCATAATATTTCTTTTTTTAAATAGATGTTTGTTCTTTGTTAGAATGATATCCAGGCCGTTTTCAATGTTGTGATTAGAACAACGGTATTGTTTGCTACCTGTTAAACAGTTGTTTTCGTCTGTAATTTGTTTTAGTTGTAAACATGAGCATAGTGTTTTCATATCAACGTCACATGTTAAGTTTTTCAGTGTGACCTTAGGGTTTACCATACTTCCTTGTATTATTGTTCAGAGCGACAGAAAAACTCGTGCTCAAAAGGTAGTTCATTTAAGGAATGTATGAATTCAGAGTTACATCTCGTCGAAGTGAATAGAAAACACAATTTCTGAACCCTCTTTTAGAATGCACTTATTTCACCGAGACAGGTCCAAACTAATCGCTAACTCATGAGTCATTTTTGTCTATTCGAGAATAATAAATTTGTTGAAGGGGCACTAGCTACGAGATATATAAAAACTCAAAAGTATGATTTTGTTTTGTTCAATCATTAATGAAAGTGAAATAGTGAAATAATAATTTGCTTTTATCAGCTGAAATGGTTCAATTTTGTCAAATTATGCTCATAAACATTGATAATGAATTATTCTCTTGCAAGTGAATAATTCGACCTCATTAAATCCGTATTCATGTGAACTCCAATTTAACCCCGTAGAAAGAGATAGAATAACGCATGCATTGTCTGTGAACGGGTATTTAAAGGAAAAGAATGTCAAAATTGAAAGTGAAACAAAGGTAAATAATTTGATTAACTGATTCGATCCACACAAAATCATTCTCATAAAGGTAAAAACGACGATTAACATATTTTATTTTATATCTATAACACAAAATTTAACAGACCTATAAAAATCCAATTGCACGAGTTGCTTTATCTATTTATATCCATGTTTATGTTTACATCGCTTATATGGTCATATCAGGTCAACTCCATAGTTAATTATGGTGTCTTGGCTAAAATTCACACTTAACGAAGCTACTCTCATATTGAGACCATGTCCTGTAAATAGTTTATTTTAAACTTTTGATAGTTTGGAAAAATGTTTTACATTGTTATCAATAAAATATGAGAATTTGAGTCAAATTGGTGACCATGATTTTGGCAGCTAGTGCCCCTTTAAAATAAAGTTTCGCAAGAGAATATTGAAAATGTCAACATTGTATGAGCTATTGGTCATTATAAGTGACTTTGCAGTTAAACAATATGCATGTTTTTTGTTTAATGTTTGTTTATTTTGTTATTTTTTAAACCACAATCCCAGGATAGGGAGGACTAGCGCCTTCAAACCAATTTAACTCTATTTTTCTGTACCGAGCCAGGAGCCTGTAGTTCAGTGATTATCTTTGGGTCATGGAAGATTTGGAGTGCTCATCCTGGGATTGTGGTTTAACGGAATAACAAAAGAACAAAAAACATTAAACAAAAATCATGTATATTGTTAAACTGCAAAGTCACTTATAGTATTACATTAAGTGCATTTAAATACTTTTAATAGATTCTATTAAAAAACAACACGCTACGATTACTGTTATTACCGTGAGGAAAACATTCTTATACACACGATACAATAACGAGCATATATCTTTTATGATTGCTACCTATGTTGAAGGCTTTATCAAGATGTAAGATATGCCGAAGGTAGTACCTCTTTAATCTTACTGTGATATAATCTAGATACTACAAACAGCACATCTAAAGTGTGCATGTAGTACCCAGATATTCTGAACCGATTGAAATGTACTCTATTGTCTCATTGGCACGGATACCACATCTACTTATTTATATCTAATTGTATAATTAAGACACAGTAGGACAAAATTCTTGTTTCCAAAATAATATTAAGTCTTTACATAATGGTTGTACATGTTGTAACAGATGCATGGACAGAAGAAAAATTCCTTCCTTAAACAATCAGACACTCTTTTTACATTATTTATACGATGTTATCAATAGTCAGTGACTCCAATTCAAACTAATTTGATGGGTAAAGAAAATCTAATTGTTTTATAAAAATTTGGCCGTGTTAAACTCCACATGTAGGATGTAGTCTATGGTAAGCATGAGTAGACAGCTTCGTAGCGACCTCCCCCAACAACCCCCCCCCCCCCCCCCCCAACAAAAAAACCCGAAAAAAGCGAAAAATGAAAATAGAAAAAAGACCAATGTAAGCAAGCATAAGATTTTATTTTATATGTTTCAAAAAATAACGGATTGCACGGAAAACTATCATAAGATAGGAGCATTCATTTTTTTTAAAGGTTTTATCAATTTGTAATCGACTAATGAGCTTAAATGACCCGTTTCTATCTAACGCTTCTTTTGTTCAATATCAAGAAGAGGTGAATATACACCAGAAAAATTGTGTGTTACGAGTGAAGTGAGTGATTGTCAAGAAACGTGTAGTGGAGGGTTTGCGCCTTGATCTAAATAAGAAGATGAGGTATGAGTGCCGTAAACAATACTAGGTCAAAGCGTTCCAAGTGAAAAAGCTTGTAGGTCTTTAGTGTTCTCTATTTTAATTGTTCCATTATTTTTCATATCGGGCCAACTTTAAAATTCGATGGTCCATGCCTTTAATATCATTTTTTCTTAAATTATTTTGATATCGTTAGTGTATTGATACTGTAAATTCACATTGCGATAAGACGTGTCACGGTACTTGTCTATCCCAAATTCGTGTATTTGGTTTGGATGTTATATTTGTTGTTCTCGTGGGATTTTGTCTGATGCTTGGTCCGTTTCTGTGTGTGTTACATTGTAGTGTTGTGTCGTTGTTCTTCTCTTATATTTAATGCGTTTCCCTCAATATTAGTTTGTTACCCCGATTTTTTTTTGTCCATGGATTTATGAGATTGAACAGCGGTATACTACTGTTGCCTTTATTTATTCATTCAAATGTGACGTAATTTTTCATTTTTTGATGATCTGTTTTACAAATTCAAATGACGTCATTTTTTTGTCATTTTTTACAATTTCAAATATGACGTCACTTGGCGTTGAGGTTTAAACTTCTTCGGATGTGTCTACATTTTGTGTTGCTAATGTCTGGTTATGTAATGTATTTCAGTTATTTCCTGTAATTAGTTAATAATTCAGTTTAATCATGTACATCTTTTGTATAGTAATTTTATAAATTTACTGTTTGCAAAAGTATAAATTATTCTAAATAATAGGGATGTTCTGGTAACTAACAGAAAACCCTGGCCGTTGTTGACACAACTTTTTTTATCTTTGGTCCTCGATGCTGTTCGACTATGTGCTTGTTTCGGCTTTCAAACTTTTGTATCTGGGCGTCACTAGTAGATCTTGTGTGAACAAAATGCACTTCTGGCGTATTACAATTTTGAACTTGTTGCCTTTTGTTGGCTGTTGTTCGTGTGTTTCTTTGTCAATTGTGTTCTCCAATTTATTTCTATTGTAGTCCTGTAATGTTGTGTTGTCATTTGAAAGCTATATTTCACATGGCTATAAAAGAGGGAGGTTTGACATGACACAAAATCAGGTTCAACCCATCATTTCTTCCTTTAAAAATGTCCTGTACCAAGTCAGGAATATGGCCATTGTTATATTATAGTTCGTTTCTGTGTGTGTTACATTGCAACGTTGCGTCGTTTGTTTTCTCTTATTTTTTAGTGTAAATTCACATTGCGATAAGACGTGTCACGATACTTGTCTATCCCAAATTCATGTATTCGGTTTTGATGTTATATTTGTTATTCTCGTGGGATTTTGTCTGAGGCTTGGTCCGTTTCTCTGTGTGTTACATTGGAGGGTTGTGTCGTTGTTCTCCTCTTATATTTAATGCGTTTCCCTCAGTTTTAGTTTGTTACCCCGATTTTGTTTTTTGTCCATGGATTTATGAGTTTGAACAGCGGTAAACTACTGTTGCCTTTATTTATTCCTTTAGTTTTCGCAATTGAATTGTTTTCATTTTTTTCCTGTCGTGCATATGCAAGTCGATGGTTCATGCCTGTCATATTTATTTTTTGTAAATTGTTTTTGGTATAATTTAGGCCTTTAATTTTTGCAATTGAATTGTTTCGTTTTTTTCATGTCGGGGGCTCTTAGAGCCGGCTATATGTATGAATTGTTGACATTGTTGAATGCCGTTTAACTGCTTAAATCCACTTCTTTTGAACTTTAGTAGATAGTTGTCTCATCATACCACATCTCCTTATTTTCATAAGCGTTATTTTTTTTAGAAAAATTAATGTAAAAACTTGGAGACAATGGTTGGGTTACTTATATTAATATCGTATCAAGAATATCATATTGCCATGTTTAAGAATGAGCTTTGATTTATGAACTTAATTTTATTTCATATTTTGAAAAGATGAATTTTATTCAACTTTATTATAATTAATCATGTTTAATTGTCAACTATGTCGGAAATTGTACGAGTAAAGTACATTTGAACTGGCTATCTGAGATAGTCAAAGAACACTTTAGCTTAGTAGTATCTCGATTAAAGCTCAGTAAGAACAAAAAGGTTTTGCGAATGGCATGTGTTAAATATCGATTAAGTCCTCAACATAAGTATACTAATTATGAGAAATATGTATTTTTGTTAATATATCAAGAATCTTTAGTTCGCCATAGTACTAGTGTTTGCCATGTGTGTTTAAGTAGAAACTTTTAAAGTATTTACTTATGTAATAAAATATTTAGTGACTTTGCAGTTAAACGATAATTGTAGATTTACTATATGGTTATTATGCATATTCAAGGTACAAAAATATGACGAGCGATTACCTCATTTATCAAACAATTATATATATACGGCGTTATGATAGATGTATAGTCGTTCTTTATAGATCGGCACCATTAATCAATCTTTTACTTTACTTTAAAGTCGTAAATGCATTTATTGACGAACTTGAATGCGTTAACAGTCTTCAACTTATAATAGACTTGGCGTTTCATGCACACATGAGTTTTCAGATCAGTACTTAAGAAGATAAATTACTATTAGATATTGACGATAGATTTTTTTTTAACTTTTAACAATTCCTATATTCTGCTAATTGTTATCATCTGAAAAAGTCAATTCGAGATTGTCTTGAATGTATAAAAATCAAAACATTTAAATACATGCTTTTTCAAGATAAATCTTTCTTAAAATCACACATACCATCATATTCAAATAGCCGTCGAAATTTTAATTCTGCTTCGAATACAATAATACACAAAACAAACCGAAAGCACAGAGACTAAACCTGAACACTTGATACATACTATTGTAGAGGTAGGCCAACTTTGTGTAGTAAGAGATAAAATATTTAAACACCATCATCATGATGGTAATTATATTTTTCTAAAATTTTCTAAATTCGGATCGGTAGCAGTATTAATTTCAACTTGACACAGTTCTTCATATTTTTTATGTTGTATGTTGAGGTCTTAAGGTCCTACACGTTTTATAAGTCTTTGAATAGAAATAAAACAATGCGAGAGAAAACAATAATCTAATGTTCAAACATATTAGAGCAAGTACAAATAAGACACAATTGAAACATCCAGTAAAAATATAAATTTTTTATAATTTAATTATAGATGTCTATCAAAATGTTTTTTAATTGTTAAGCTGAGATGGTGGATCGATATATACTTTGAGTCTAAAAATCCACAATTTTAACCAAGTCATCATCGCAGTAGACATAATTAGTTCATGAAGTATACGTGAACCATAAATCATTTTTCCATAGAAATAGTCAGAAATGGTTGAAGTCTATAGAGAAAAATTCCATAAGAGTGATTTATTATTGATAACTGAATGTTTTGTGACAAACATTTATCTTCGTAAAGGACTTAAACATTTGAAAAGTGCATTCAGATCATACATTATTTTTATTAGATATTTTTATACAATATTTTTGCTGCAATTAATATCAAATTTACAAATAAAGTATTCGAATATACAAGAGTCATTCCATACTCGTGCTTTCTCTGTACAACTATTAGCTGTTACACGACCCTATCTTCTTGAAATCTGTTTTAATTTCCTTATTATTCGCTCCATGCAAAAGCATTACTGTGTCTAACTGTTTAAATTATTTGGTCGTGGTCGTTTACACGACAAAAGTTTACGGAGACTTTGTCTGTATTTTATTGAGAGAAAGGTATACAAAATAGGATTTATGCAACCGTTGGCAAACGCCAAGAACGCCGAAGTTTCTGAAATACTAGATATTAAAATATAGTTATAAAAATCTCCAAATAAGATACACATATGTATGAGGTGATACGGTAACCAACACTTATCAAATACAATCACTATATTGTTCTTTCATTTGTCTTTGTTCTATTATTATTATTACTTTTAATGTTTGATTGTTTTCTGTGATATCCATTGACGTGGCTCGGTGCTTATACATCCCGTCAATGTGTTTGTATTATCTTTAATTGTTGCTGGTGTGTTTTGTATATGCGACTCTTTGTGTTTCTTTGGTTCTCATAACGTGACTCTGTACTTTAAAATATCCCGTCATTATGTTATTCTTCAATTAAGGTGGTACCCAACACTTTCACTAAAATTAATTTGGCTCGTTTAATTTTCATAAAATTTTTACAAAGTATTTACTTTGACCCTTTAACAAAAATTGAAAAAATTGAAAAAATTTGAACCAAGCGTTTTAACAGAAAAATTACACTGGTTATATAGCAGTTTGACAAACACTAATTTGATCATTGAGAAGCTTTATATTGCCTTCAAAACGCAACGTAATTAAAACGTTAAGCTGATATTACAGGTTATCTCCCTGTAGTGTTAGATTAAACGTGACTATGTACTTTAAAAGATCCCGTCATTATGTTATTCTTCAATTAAGGTGGTACCCAACACTTTCACTAAATTTTATGAAAAGATGCTTGATTTCTTGCTTGACAACATATTTGTTACGTTCGGAGGACGTGTTTTTTCAACAGACTGTCGCATTCCAATGGGAACAAACTGTGCCCCTCTACTCGCCGACTTGTTTCTTTATTATTATGAGGCTGACTTCATGCAGGTACTTCTTAGGAAGAAAGATAAGAAGTTAGCAATATCCTTTAACTCTACTTCTCGCTATATAGATGATGTTCTTTCACTAAACAATTCAAAATTTGGTGACTATGTGGAACGCATCTATCCAATCGAACTAGAGATAAAGGATACTATAGATACAGTTAAGTCGGCTGCATATCTTGACTTACATCTAGAAATTGACAATGAGGGTCGGTTGAAAACAAAACTTTACGACAAAAGAGATGATTTCAGCTTTCCAATTGTGAACTTTCCATTTCTAAGTAGCAACATTCTAGCAGCACCTGCATACGCGGCATATATCTCCCAATTGATACGATATTCCCGTGCTTGCATTTCCTATCATGATTTTCTTGATAGAGTTTTGCTGCTCACAAGCAAGCTATTAAACCCAGAGTTCCAAATGGTGAAGTTGAAATCATCCCTTCGTAAATTTTACGGACGCCATCACGAGTTGGTTGACCGTTATGGAATAACCGTTTCACAAATGATATCGGATATGTTCCTTACGTCGTAACTACAATCCCCTTCCCTTTCATGAATATTACCTAACGAATTAGACTAATTACCGGATTTGTAATCACATAAGCAACACGACGGGTGCCACATGTGGAGCAGGATCTGCTACCCTTCCGGAGCACCTGAGATCACCCCTATTTTTGGTGGGGTTCGTGTTGTTTATTCTTTAGTTTTCTTGTTGTGTCGTGTGTACTATTGTTTTTCTGTTGTCTTTTTCATTTTTAGCCATGGCGTTGTGCAGTTTGTTTTGATTTATGAGTTTGACTGTCCCTTTGGTATCTTTCGTTCCTCTTTTAGATACCACATTAAATGCCATTATGTTATAGTTTTTGTTATGAATAAGAAAATATGTTGAACGACCAAATTAAACCATTTTTGGATTCTTAGAAATTCTACAGAACTTCTGGATAATTTTTAATCTCGGTCTATTTCTGAAATTTATTCTAACATACTTTTGATTGTTTAACCCTGTAGGCCTACATTTCCCATTTGAAAATATCGTTTTGTGTAAAACATCATGAACATTGAACGACAAATTTTTTCCTATGTGACGTATAAATTTTCTTACGTCAGACACGCGAAGCAATGAATATGTTATTATTTGATAAATGCTTTTTTGTAAAATCTTTTTTTTAAGATTGTAACACAGTGATGACTGCTATACCCATATTTTGACTATGTTATTTATTATGTCTATTTTGTTCTCGCATCGTTGTAAATATAACGGAATTTGATGAGACTGTTGTAAAAGTGAGAGTTTTAACGCTATAAAACCAGGTTCTAATCCACAATTTCTACTTTTGAAAATGCCTGTACCAAGTCAGGAATATGACAGTTTTCGTCCATTTGTTTGATGTGTTTGTCATTTGATTTTGCAATGTGATTAAGGACTTTCCGATTGAATTTTCCTCGGAGTTCAGTATTTTTGTGATTTTACTTTTTACCACCTTAACAATCCATGTGATGAAAATAGCTACCGATATCACGACATACAATTAATTCTTTGACACGATTACAGATTCTAAAACCGTTTGATATGCATCTATAAGGGAGATGTATAGTGTTTATGTTAATTGAGTCCAAATGTCAATCAGCTGTTTATTCTATTGAACTTTGAAATTTCCGTTTTATAATGTTAGATGTTTGTTTAATGAGACTTATGCCATCCTCTGCAAACAATGAATACCATGATGTTCGATGCCATAGGAATGTATTTATAGTTACTTTTCCCTTAAGTGCAAGCTTAATAGTAGATACTACATAACTATAAAAACAATGTTGTAATCACATCGATATAAAGATAAGTAGATGCAGAATATTTTGTTAACCTTCACCTTAAGTGCTTTAATAATAAATACTACATAACTATTAAAAACAATGTTGTAATTAATTCAACATAAACATGATAAAGAAGCGGTATGATTGCCAATCAGATCATACTTTATACATTTAACTTATCTTCAAACAATCCCTACTGGGTCGTTTTGCTTTTGTGTATATCATCAGTGAACATTTATAATATCAAATAATGAAATGAATAACGAAAATTCACATTGTGATGATGACAATGGATAGATAAGGACCACAGTAATATACTAATGTTCAATCATCATAACTTGACTGAGACACATGCGAATATACATTTTTGTTGAAAAAGGTAACCAGGGATACGACACAATCGTTTTTTATTTTGTTTACTTTAACGACTTTTTTGATTGACAAAGATTTCAAAAAGACGAAAACTTTAACCAGTGATGTGAAATAAAACATAACGTATTCGTCAAATAATTCGTGATTTTGTTATAAAAATTTCAATTTTTTCGAAAACCTCGGATTTTCTTATCCAGGAGTAAATTACCTTAGTCCATATTTGGCACAACTTTTTGGAATTTTGGGTCCATAATGCTCTTCAACTTTGTACTTGTTTGGCGTTTATAACTATTTTGATCTTAGCGTCACTGATGAGTTTTACCTTTGATAATTATTTACACCACTGGGTCGATGCCACTGCTGTTGGACATTTCATCCCCGGGGGTATATCCCGTAGTCAGCACTTCGGTGTTGACATGAATATCAATTAAAATGTATATGGTCATTTTTTACAAATTTTCTGTTACAAAACTTTCATTTTTTTTTCGAAAACCTCAGGATTTTCCTATCCCAGGAGTAGTTTACCTTAGCCGTATTAGGTACAACTTTTTGAAATTTTGGATCCTCAATGCTTTTCAACAATCGGTAACTACGGCTTTAAAACACCACAATTAAGTAGCTCCCATAGTTTCACATAATAACTTCAGAGAGGGAAAACAAATGGACGAGTATACGAAATGTTTGCGTAAAAAAGACAACATCGTGCACAGAAGACTAATTATAAGTTATTGATATATACATGCATTGGTTCAAGAATTGGATAAACATTATTTTTCACCAGTCACTCGTTTCATATGACTTTAAGACGAAGTAGTATTTTTTTATGAATTTCAAAATAGGCAATAGATTGCGAAGATATTTATAAATACAAAAAAATCTGTTTGTTGTCCTCAATTCTCCATTTCCAATCTCAATTATATTACAAATGATTAACCGCCTTGAAATGGTACAATATTTCAAAAGTTATTTGCGAAAGTAAGTGAATTATTATTATTTCATAAAGTAAAAGTAGTAATTTTATATAAATTACACACTATTTGAATATCTCGGTTTTCCTTCTAAACTTCATAGAAATAATCCTTTCTTGATTTGATCATTCCGCATATAAATTTTTCAATGAAGTCTATAATTGAATAAATTATTAATGATGTTTACTAATTTCATCATATTTATAAATGTCATTTATACAAATTTTCAAACATATCTTGGTAGAAATATATCACTATAATAACATTCGACATACTGCAATCGTCTATGAAATCAGTTAATTGCAACATTTGCAAATTTATGGCAATACTTGTATCCTTCGCATCATGATAACACTAAGGCAATTCACAGTTATAATAATTTACTTAAAAGTTACTGCTGATTTACATATATGGTAACTTTATTATTTGTTTTCTAGTCCATTCAAAGACCGTTATAGCCCTAGATCCAACGATAAAGACCGTATAGCCCAGATTCAACGATAAAGACATCACACATGTTTTTCACAGACGTTAACTAAGTTTCTTTCTGTTAGATTATTAGAACAACTTGAATAATAAAAGAGGCAACAAAGGTTCCAATATCAAAAACTGCTATAAAAAATATATACTTCAGTAAATTCGATATTCTTGGTTTTGACTTTTGTCAGATATTCGAAATTATCTAGTTTATACATGTAGTACCTGTCAATTAATTGCCTACAAGTCTTTGTTTAATTTGAGTATATATTGGAATTAAAGTCATTTATGAAAATTCCTTAATATTTTTTCTAGTTTTTGAAAGAAAAAGTGTGACATTCATGAAAGATCTACAAAGAACAATTTCCAGACAAATTTTCAAATGATGATATCTAAGAAACAAGGAAACTGACCCTTCAATTTTTTCTGCTTTAAAAGTTCCGTTTGTTATATACTATTAATTTATAAATAACCTTTGAAAGAACTTTGTAAATAAAAAAAATAAAGAGCTAACGTCCTAAATGTTCAACTATAAATATTGCTTGACTTCGGAATCCGTTAAAGATATCCTGATCAGCACATACTAAGTAGATATAGACATAACAATCTTACGTACTATCGATA